>MJUU01008810.1:110144-126992 GCA_002080025.1 Modiolus philippinarum
GGGGCCTCTTGTTTGCACCAAGACCAATATCGAAAATCCGAAAGCTTATTGCGCATCTGCAGACCATATGCAACAATTCTACAACAAAATTAAATCCCTAAATCCAAAAATGTAGGAGGAGTTTGAGTCACAAGAAAAGTGTGACGGACGGATAGACAGACACACGGACGGACGGACACACTGAGGGTATAACATTATCCCCGAACTTTCTTCGAAAGTGCGAGGATAATAACTCCTCCCTTGGTGACAATTTCTTTTTAGCAAAAGTATTTGTGATCTGTTATTTTCCTCTTGTTATAAATCCTGATAATAATGGCGTGATTCCAAGGATAAAAACATAGTTCAGATATATACAGATCGACAAATAATATCGGACACAATGTTTTAGTTAATCCCAAGAGATACTATTATTAAATCAATGATGTCTGTTTCTTTATATCATTTCTAAAGAAACAGATGTGTATTGGCTTTTGATTATAATTATTGGAAAATACAGACACCAGTATCGTACTCAAGATAGACAATATGAATGTTATACCTTTGATTGGATCAAGTGAATAAACCGATGTCCAAAGAAATCTAGTTTGCTGTATTTTAGTTATATTTATTTTATCTAACTTGTAGAGATTGTGATATGTTCAGTGTGAAATTGAGTCAGGTGTAAAACAAATTACTTTAAAAAAGACGAGAATCAAATAATTGTTCAAGAATAAATAACTAAAAAGTACCAATACCAGCTTAGAACAGATCTTTGCAGAAGGGGATGCGCTTATTCCCGATAAAACTTTTTTATTTTGTAGCTTTACTAATCATATCTTTTGGACCAGTACCAAAGTACTTGAAGAGTAGGTTGGCGATACTTCGGGGACTGCATATTGTTTGTATTTTTTTTTTTCGTGTTCAGCATTGTTTATTTTCTTTGTTTCTGTTTGTTTTGTTTTCTGAAATTATATTGCTTCTTACATGCTACGTTTTTTGTTTTCATTGTTAATGTATTTCGTTGTTGAAACAAAAACATATGACTCCACTTTCATTATTGTGTAGCTTGTTTTCGACCATTATAATGTTAAATTTGCTTTCAGCTTAAGGTAAAAAATAGAGTAACAATATATCATTTCATTGTGACAGCTTAACAATGTGGCTAAGTCGTATTTTAGTTAACTAGATAACAAAATACCGATGTTACTGTAAATTTAGTTTCTGCATATGGTCATATCGACAACTTCTGTCTCCTCAGTGCAGATAAAATCAAAACAGTTTGAAATCCATAATTTCATAATGTGTAAAAGATGATAGAGAACAAATTACCGATACGATCTAGAACCCTTATTCTATTGCCAATTAAAAGCTAGCTATATTTTCAAACATAATAAAAAATGTCAAAAACTGAACCTTTGTCAATAACAATCAATAAATTGGTATTTTATGGGAATTTAATGAATGCATGAAAGCGTTCAGAGGACATATTTTTTTCTGTTTCTGAGTAGTATTTGATTACGTCACAGTGTTATTTAGAAGTATTTCACAGCATATTATACAACTCATGGGGACGATATTTAACAGCCGTATTGTTTTGCTATGTCATACTAGACTTTCAATATATATGTTTTATTCTTTCCCAAAATGACAGGTATATCAATGTTCTGCTAAAATGTTATCATCCAAACTCCATTACAACAGTTGAAAATGTCCCTCATATCTATTCTAAAATAATGCAACAATCAATTTTGTTAAGGAAAATAAAACCGTAATTGGACTGCTCTTTAACACAATATTTTCCTCCTATACATTGGCGTCGGTCAGTAGAAGTGTATCCCGGAAAAATTCTATGTGCTTTATCTTTTTGAGGACAGAGTACTTTTTATGTTATACTTGAACAGAATTTTATTCACCTTTTAAGAATTGTAGTATTGGCTTGTTATAATCCAAATCTAATTACTTGGTTGAAATGGTGTTCGATTCATAAGTGATAATCTTAAGAAGAAATTTTGGAAAATTCCCCAATGGATGTAAGAATTCGAAATCTTAGAAATTCCTTTTACCTCGTTATTAAAGGAACCGGCACACATGATTTTCATAGTTTAGACATTTTAAATGGAAATAAACGTATTCGGTATTTTGTTGTTTACAAATTGTCATGTGAAATTATAAAATTAAGTAGTGCTCTTTAGTAGTACACAAATGTACTTTTGAAAAAAAGGTCAGTTTTATCAGCGATAAGAATTTAGTTTACTTTTGACAGAGCTGGTCTTCAAAAATAAGGTTGACGAAACAGGATCGTCAATGTCTTGACTGAATACTTGCATATTGCATTAAAATGCATCCGTTTTCATTTTTGACTAAACAAGATTTTTTCAATATGTAGAAACTTCTGATTTTAAAACCCATTCAATGGCTTAAGGTAGTAGACCCGGGATAACCCCAAAATTTTCCACACATTCAATTTTCTTTAAATTTGCAGTATGAAAAAATTATATTTCTAGAAAAAATTTTGAAAACTAACACCGTAAGATTTTTGGTTTATAGTTCACAGAAACACCCCTACCATAGGAGTTTTAAATTCTGTTCAGGAATCACTATGAAGCGTATGCTATTGTATTGTAGATGTATAAGAATTGGCATAAAAAGACTATAAATTACCAAACTTCTTTATAGAAACTTATAGACCTAAATATGTGAGAATAATTATCAAAAGCATGCATTAAGTGTTGATTTGCAAGAAAAAGAAAATATGTTGTCAAAACATTGCTTAAAACACAGCCCCATTCAATGTCTTCTAGATGAAAATCCTAACAAACATGCAGTTTCACAAAAAACTGGGAAATTAAATGTCCTCCACACATATGACTAATATCAAAATTTTATAAAAATTCACCGTTTTTTCACAATGTTAGAAAAACTGCATAAAAAGATTAAAAACTCCTTAATTCTGAACGTCAAGCAGAAAGCATTACCTGCTTTTGCAAAGATCTGACTTTCATTTATTTTAATATTTCTAACAAGCCATTCGAAACCTAGAAATTTTCATATAGGCACTTTGAAGTGTTTTATAAAGGTATTGCAGTTTCTTGATAACATGAATATTTTGTTTCTATTCAATGATAAATATTATATTTTTTTGGTTTTATTCATACCCACCAAAACAAGTAATTTGTGCAGAAAACGGTGTTATCTCCCCCTTTCCCAGGTCTACTACCTTAAGTTACCGCAATTGGATACTTAATCAAATTACAACATTTGTGTATTACGTTTAATATATTGTATTTACATAATAACCCGAAAATGTTTTGTTTTCATTGGCTTAAACCTTTCCAGTCTTCACTCAAAAGACATTTGTTGCCCAAGCGACAATTTATAATTCTAATAGCTCAAGTTTTGGAATTTATTTGCTTTTTGTCGGTGCTTTTGTTTTCTTTGTTGTTTTGTATATCACATCGTTGTTTTTAGTTTCGTTTTTTTTTCTATGTTTGTGATACAGATTTGCCATTGTGATATCTGTGTACAAAGAGATAAACATATGTTTTTAATACTTTCACTTTGGTCTTGATTGAGGGCTTGAGAAGAAACATGTATAGTGGTTTTTAAATAGTTTTGCCTTAAGGTTAGAGAATGACATTTACCAATCAGCCACCATTTTTAACTATCTCTCTCATCCTCATTTTTACTTAGCATGGGGATGAAAATTTCACTGTCTCTCGACTTGTCCGTGGCAGTTTCTGTGGAATTCCTGTTTGACACTTCCTCAATTGACGCTCCATAAAATCGGTTTAACCCATCATTTCTTTTGAAATGCCAGTACCAAGTCAGAACCATTGAAGGTCAACAATGTTCCGATGGTTTCCACCTGTTTTGTCTTTTTGCCTCATGGACTCTATCTCCTGACAATCCTGGTATAATTTTGTTATTACCCCAATTTGCAAAAAACTATTTGTACATAACTTATTATATTTTTCCTGTAATAAATCTTGATATTTATATGGCGACAAATATGGAAAACATAACCAGAAATGTGCTGATAGACAAATGCTATCGGACAAAATGGTTATAGTTTATCCCAAGAAATAATATTATCAAATCAATGATGTCTTTTGCTTATATCACTTCTAATGACACAGCTATATGTTGGCTTTTAATTACAATTATTGGAAAACACAGACACCAGTATCGTGCCGAAGACGGACAAAATTTGTAGAGATCGCTGTCAACACTAGTATTTCAAATTACATCAATACAGATTAGTTGTACAGATGACTTATCGAAATTTTTTTTCAGTGAAAATAAAGCATAAAATTAAGAGACAAAAATCAAAACATATCGAAATTGAAAGAGCAGAAATTATCTAAAAGACCTACAAGTTAGTCAAAAATAACCTGAGAACAAAGCTTTGTAGGTTGGGGGTGCTTTTATCTCAAGTTTTTCCAATACCGAATTATTGGCAAGATATAACGGTGATCTCTTTGTTTTGTTTCTTGTTTTCATTCACGATGTTTAGTTTTTTGTTTCATTTGTTTGAAGCTTAAGGTGAAGGATATATGGTTATTTCATACTGACAGCTTAAAATACAATGAATGCTATATCGTCGTGTTCGATCACTTGAATCATTACTCCCCCGTCAATTCAAATGCTAGCTATAATATGTTTAAACATGATAGAATTACACTCCCTAATGAAGTCAAAAACTGGACTTTTGTCACGGAGAATAATATAAATTGGTATTTAATCGGAATTTGATGAATGCATGGAACCATTTAGAGCAAATTATTTTCTGTTTCTGCCTTTCTATAGTATTCTTTTTTTGTCACAGTGTTAATTTAATAGTATTTCAAAGTATAATATGATACATCCGATTTTAACTCATGGGGGCGATATTTGACAGCAAAGTTGTCATGATATTTTACTAGAAATTGTAATACGAGTTTCATGATCTAGAAGAAGTTTTATTCCACTCTTTTATTACAAAGGTATTAAGTTACATGCCAAAATTTGATTTGTTAATCAACACTCCATTAATACAGCTGAAAGGTCCTTGTATCTGTTTTGAAATCAAACAACAGAGGACACAACATGCATAGAAAGCCATTATTCAAGTACTCAAAAATACAATTCTGTCCTTCTACGCTGTGTCGCAAATGATTTGTTTCTAAAACAAATCATGTAAATTGTCGATTGATGACCCAGTTTTACCTTTTTTATATGGAACAGAATTAAAACAGTTCATGTGAAAATTCAATATTTGTTGATAATTCACGTACTTTTTACATCAAACGTACAACGGAAAATAGTTAAGAAACTATATTTGCTGCAAGCAGAGACATTTAGAAACTGCATTTTCGGGAAGTGCCATTAAATAAACAGAGAAAACATATCACATTCAAATAGTTTAGGGTTACACAACCATAACATGAAAGAGGGAAATATATGACTAAAAACTTGCTTCCGACATCAGAAATCGGGAGTAATCTTTAAAACAAGCAATAGAATTTAGAGCCGCGTGGGTGTGCCTCAAATAAAAAAAGACACAAATACAATGTACGCATCCCTTGTTAGTGAAAATAAAAATTTAAAAACTGCATTTTCTGCAAGATTCGGCAACAATACGGAGAACATTTCTCCATACCAAGACCGAACGACCTGAAAACCAACTTTCCTTATTTACACGGTCACTACTATGATAATTGGTTTATGGTCCTTGGTCCTGCGGACATTCGCACATTGTTATTCAAGTGGGTTATAAAGCCTTATTTTGTACTAATTGCTATTTTTAACGACTTTTGAAATTAAAAGAAAAGCTTGTTGATTAAAAAAATGCACATGTTCAAATCAAATGTGATTTTACATAATTAAAACGCGTTCTTAAATGATAAAATAAGAAATAAAAACTTGGAAAATTTTTTCGCTTCAATTGTTTTATTCAATTTCAAACACACATAAGTTTCTCCAGTTATAAAACTGGACTTCGTAAAAAAAAGTTCCCCTTTTGCACCCGACTAAATCACTCCATTCAAATCAAATTCTTTATCATATTTGTTTTTTTAAACGATTTTCAATGTCTCTTCTTTCAATCGAGAGTCAAAAAATTATTAAAACAAAAAGGGGAATCATAAAAGAACAACAAAATGAAGTTATAAGATAAATAAATAGGAACTGTATTCGAGGACAACGAAAATAATAAGGATTTAATGGGACCTGAATAATGTCCAGACTTTGTTAAATTTTAGAACAGGATCTTCCGTTTTGGCATTTATTTACACGGGGACTGCAGTTCTAAATATTCAGTAAGGGCTGGAAAATTTTGCAAATTAATAATTGGCTTTCTAGTTTGATTTCAAATGCTATAAATTAAGCATAAAGTAGTGACTTACAGCAGAGATAATTAGACTAAAATTTATCGGACCAGGGGTTCTTTGAACCTAAAGTTGGGGGTTTTCTCGGCATTGTGAAACTGCGTTATATAACTAGATACCGAGGTTACTGTAAATTTAATTAATGCAGATGACCATTTCGACAGCTAATGTTTTTCAATGAATTTGGAAGACAGAATCCTATATATAGAAGTTTAAAAGCTAATAGAAAAAAAACAGTTTCTAAAAGCCAAAAGCAGCTACGAACAAGGGATTGCACGAGGGAGATACGCCATAGTTTTAAATGATTTTTTTTTTGCAAATGAAATCCTTTTTGGGGGGCAGTACAAAATTTTCAGGTAAATATCTTTTTAACGGTTGTTTAAATAATGCTGTAACCTGATGAAACAAATTTTCAAACACTCTCCACTAGATTAAGAATTCAAACCCTCATAAACATAAGAAGAAATCAACACATACGATGTAGACAATTTAGACCCTTTACAGTTGTTAAAGTTTGCCATCCCAAAAATAATTTTTTCCATCCCATACTTTACCAATCTGAGTTTAAAAGTTGAGTAAGTTTTGTCTGCTGAAATTTGATGTCGTCTAATACACACAGAATTTGCCTCAAGGTTAGAAATCTACATGTATGAAAGAAAAATTTAAAAGGAATTTGAAAACATCTTTCCAGTATGCGTGTGTTTACTTGTGACATGCTTGTTCCGATCTTTACAGTTATTGCACTTAAACGTTCCCTTTGCAGTCGTAAACGCCACACTTATACGAGTCAAAGATTCTATTCCCTACACAATATAGTAAGCTTTCTCTAAAGTATATCATCAACTCTTTTGTGTTGCAAGGCATATATTTCCCTCTTCGGTCGAATTTTATCGGATGTGCTGTTAAAAACAGAAAGCGCTTGTCCTGTCGCGATTGAACAGATGGTGTTGATCAAGGTATTCTTCTCCCTTATACTGGACGTAAAACTAATAAGGAAAACAACTCGGAGACAAAATTACCCTATATGTATTAAAATCTTGTTGACTTTGATAAACTCAAATGATAAAAATTACTATCTTTGCATTTTAAACTAAATTTATGTGTCAATTCAAAATATCACTCCCTTAACAATATGTTGCGTACCAGCAAATGGAATCAATAAAGCAAGACGGAGCCGGCTCTTAGAGGGTAAGCAAGGAAGCTCCAGAAGAGTTGATGATATGCTTTGCAAGGGTTAGCACAAATTCGGTAATTCGTTGCGAAAAGAGAGAAAAGGGAAAAAATAAAAAATCCCGAGAGTCTAGTATGTAATAAGATATCTTTCAGACTAAAAATTGACTTGAGGGTAAGTATGGCGAGACTACACAACCACATTTCCCATGCTGTATTGTTTTCTACATTTGAACAAATAATGCTTCTTTGCTAAAATTAAAATTTTATCTGTGACAATTTCTTTGTTTTTTTAAATAAAGTTTAATATTTGACCGTTTTGAAGCATGCTCAGAAAAAAATCGGGGGTTTTCTTTATACGTCCTTGGTGAAAGTGTGGAAGTGAATTTAAAATGGCTGACAGTACGCAAATATGGTTAACAGATTCAGGTGAGGAATTTCAAGTATAGTGATTTAACTTGGACAGAGTAAGATACTTAGGTCTTACAATTTTAATTCAGGCTTATTTTAATTGAACTTTCAGATATCATCATTTTCTTAAATATTCCATCTAAAACAATAGAGTGCTGAAATATAAACATATTGATACTATTCTTACACTTAATAATAATAAATTGTTACTAATTTTACACTTAATAATAATATATTGTTACTAATTTTACACACACAATACATGTATAATACTGTGACAAATACATTTTTCTTTTATACCACTACATTTAACTATATTTCTGGGAAAGATAGAAGTAAAAACATCTGACTTAATAGTCATATTAAATATTTAAACTAGATTTTTGGTACGACAAAAAAATTTTAAAAAAAAGAAATCAGAAAAGAAGTTTAATTGACTAACATGTATTTCTGAATCTTTTTGTTTTTGTTTCGTGACCATAAAATGTACACTATTATACAGGTGACTTACCTTTTGTTCCCAGTCAGTAAAACGTAAGTCCTATACTTTGTGTACATTGATTGAAATGTCTAGTAAGTTATGCTTTCAATTCACAACCATCGTATATAAATTTATTGGTGACAAAAGTCTATTGGATAATTCAATCCTTTATAATTGTCGTTTATCACGCTTGCGAAGTGGCATCATATACGAGGATCTGCATCAATGAGCACATGAATAATTAAATGGTGGGATGATATGTTGTCCTCTGTCCATGAGCTACTGATTGGATTCCAATTATGGTTAGTCGGTAAAATGCATTAATTGATATAATCTGTGAATGATTTATTCTTATATCCAAGAGAATTGTTATTTTACTTAATTTAAAGCTGAAATATAACAAATAACGGACAGGTTATTGATACAATTTTATTAGGTGTGAGAATTTACTGCAATGGTCAGTGTACGAGATTCAGTGTCTTCGGTGATTACTTTTTATACAATTGTATCAGATTAAGCATTGTAGTAGATCAATAGAAAAAAAGTCAGATTAAAACATTTTTTAGCATCCTCAAGACCCTCAGTGTGCCTACGGTTCCATGATGTTGTGGGAGGTAATAGCACGACAAGAATTGTACTCGGCTTTTGTTAGCTATGTATTACATTGGTTACAGTTCACGGTTTGATTAATTAAAGCATCACACCAGCTTTAAGTCGAGGATATAGTGACAAGAGATATGAAAATTTAATTATAATATTCTTTACTGAAACAAAGTTATTAACTACTTGGTGTCAACAGACCATGAACCAGAAACGCACTATCTCTCCTCAGAATCCCTGAAATGTTTTTAATGCACTTTTATTTACATTGGAACTAACGTAACATTGAAATCGATCGAACATTGTTTTGTTTGCTTTCAATGAAATAAAACTAATCTAAAAGTTAATAGGTTCAAGTGACATTTTTTCTGATGTTTTATGTCTATCTCTTTGACTGTGTTTGAAAATGTGGGAGCGTATTGTTAATGAAAGTCAAAGGTATTTTTACTTTCCATTCGTTTAATTGATCATGCAACTCTTTCTTTTATTTTATGCAATTAAAAGTTAAATAGCATACTCTTTGTCATATCCTCAAGGTATTATGTACCACGCGCTACTCATGTTCATAAAGGTAATGACTCATTGAATGGAAAATTAAATGTGATTTTCTATTCACGTATAGACAGGAGATTTTCCAAGAAAGGGTGGAAAAATTAAAAAAAAATAAAATTGATAAATAAATAAATTTCCTTCCAAGATGAATACGTCGGCAAACGAATACCGAATGAGGAAAGGTTAATTCTAAAATGATAAATCCAAAATCACGCTAATTCATATACAAAACGAATTGAGACAGTATGACAAAGCCAAATCAAATAAAACAAAAATGAACAAGAACGACACATAACTAACGCACTAGCAGTGTGAACACCTACAAAACTGAGGTATTATCAGGTAGTCCGGAAGGGTAAGCATGATCTGCTCCACGCATGGCATCCGTCATAATACCAGTGTGAAAAGTCCGGTTTTGTCACAGTCAGTGTAAGTCAGTCTGGTAATAAATTCTGGATCTACCCAAAGATATCTATTCTCATTTGTGAAATAGAAACATTGCAACAGTCTGTCAAATCTTGGTGACGACCGTAAAACTGTTGTAGTGACAATTGCAACAGTGACTGAACATGCCCTTTATGTATAAGTTTTTGAGATAGTTATTTCGCTCTGTTAACAAAATCGCTGTGCAAACTACAGGCACGGCAATAGCGAATGAGTTGTGGAATGTACTCGCCGGAGATGTGGGAATATTACTGCTCAAAAACAGGAAGTTCACTATTGGGAAAGTCGAAATCGTCATGCTTGCCGTAAAGATTTGTTTTCATAATAAAATGAGAGAATTGTCTTTTTTTTCTTTATACACAAGTCACTAGGAATGTTTCAACACTTTTCAAGACAGAGAACAACCAAAAATGATTTATCCGAGTTCCTATCGTTTGTTACGTTTGTCTTTTGTCTTATTTGTGTTTTTCCTGTGTAGTTCCCTAGCAGATTGTGGCATGTAATTATAATTTTCAGCCATTGTGGCTGTTTGCTTTTGTTCCTTTTATTTCATTTAACATGTATTTCGATTTTCCCCATTATATTTTGAAAAGTTAACGACGGACGAAGAAAGCCAAGTGACGGCAAAAACCTCATTCTCTGGCCAGGTGAGCTATAAATCCATTCGCTCTTTTTCTTGATATTTTTGTACTAGAGTTTTCTTTAATTCATTCAATATTTCTTCTTTTTTCTTTAATTGTTCGTAAAGATTATATCTAGATAGTTCTAAGTAAGAAGTTCAGGATTTTGAATCAATAGTCTCTTTAATTCAAGCTCATAGCGAAATATCTGGTTAAATAGGTAAGAGAAAAACAGGACGATGTTGCAATTTGTTTAGGCATCATCGGCTACATATATTTATATAAGCAAATATATCTTCACAATCTTATTAATCCATATAAAATATAATTTTCAGTTTACCCTTTCAACTGTAAATTTACCAACAGGGCATCTGATTACATCCATCTATATGTTGTATCATGAGTGTCAAAAATTGTGCACATGCTGTAAATATGTAGCCTAGTTTGTATTTTTATAGCATAAGCTACATTTTATTGCCTACGCTCTATTTTGTGTAGCCTATGCTATATTTTTGAAACTTTCTACCTTGTTGTGCACCATGGTGTCAAAACAATATAGTTCTTATTTTCCGATAATATACCAGTGACCAGATTTTGTCCGAGATATTATGGAAAGGCACTTTCAGTGTTGTAGTGTACCAAAAGGGTCAAAAGAGAAAATAAAGCTTAGGCGGCTTTTATTCTCACATAATTAGTCTTCATGTCAGTGTGAGTGTCAATCGCGTACAGTTTAGACCAATTCATGTGCACTGATAAATATAATTTCTGTGTTGATTAGTATCATAAATTGATAATCTGCTACAGAGATAGTAAAAGTAACTTTTAATTTATTTATCTCATATTTTTAAACTGTCTTTTTGCAAATCAGTTTACATCCAATTATGAAATCACCCCTTTCACATTTCTTTCACAACTCCCCACTTGTTTGTTGGCCACAGTAGGAGATGGCCTGAAAAATTACTGTGATTGAACTTTCTCTACGGGCGGCGTGAATCAAATGTGGATTCTTAAAAATTCCGAGAGATCTCCAGTCTTGCTCATTGTCATAGCATTAAAACCTTTGATTTCTACTCTTTGTACAACCCTGCCACACAATAGACTGAAAGCGTTGGTTGCAGAGATAATACACCAATGCTTCTGCACTAAAAATGGAGAACGCGTGTACGCCTTTTTACTAAAAGGTAAAGTAAAAACATGTCTTGTTGAGACCCATGCTGGTTCGAATGGGAGGTACACTGAGACTGACGTAACCATAATGTTAGAATTTTTTATCGACAATATATTTTTTGACTTCTGAGGTCGGGTTTTCCAACAGACAATAGCGATTCATATGAGAACTAACTGTGCACCAATTTTGGCTGACCTTTTCCTTTACTCGTATGAGGCCAAGGGCTTTCACAAAGAAAACAAAAACATTTTAACCCAGTCCTATAGTTTCAGCTTCCGTTATATAGACGATGTACTTTCTCATAATAATAAAAAAAATTAAGGAATATTTAAATCAGATCTCTCCTAATGAGCTGGAAATTAAAGAAACAACTGACACACCTACTTCAGCTTTACACCTGGATCTTTTGTTATATATTGATAAAGATGGACGTTTGAAATTTAAGCTTTATGACAAGCGTGATGATTTTAACTTCCAAATTGTGAAGATTCGTTGCTGTCGGGCGTTTAGCTTGTACATTGATTTTTTGGACAGAGCCAAAGCTACTGTCTCAGGAGCTGCTTGGTCAAGAATTTGTTCAACCTATGTTAATTTCATCCTTCGGGAAATTCTATGGCCGCCACTGTGACATTATTTAAGGATATGACGTGTCAGTGTCCCAACTGAAAGCGGACATTTTCAGCAAGATTCACGTCTTCCCTTTGACTACCGATTTTGACACTTTCCTAGATTGACCCACTTACAGTGTGACGGGTGTTGTTAACAAAGCAGGACATGCTTACCCTTCCGGATCATCTGATGTCGCTCTCGAGTTTTCAGGAAGTTCACACTGTTAGTGCCTTAGATTTTGTGTTGTCTCGTATTCCATACTGTTGAATTCTCGTTTTGTCTTCGTAAGTAATGTATTTCCAATTTGTCCTTGTCAATGTTTGAATACTTAACTTTCAAAATTTTAACATGGTAGAGTTTGAGGGGTAGCGAAGTAACACGTACCATGGATTTTTAATTTGTTATGTCTTAGGGTTAGAAAATGACATTAGCCATTCAGCTATCAAACAGATCTTTCAAAATCATATTTTTCTCACTTACAGTGTGACGGGTGCTGTTAACAGAGCAAGACATGCTTACCCTTCAGGAGCACCTGATGTCACTCTCAGTTTCACGAAAGTTCGCGCTGTGAGTGCCTTTGTTTTGAATGCTGTGGTTTTTTTTTATTTCTGTGCTTCGTGGCTTCTAACATCGTTATGTCCTGTGTTCTCGTTTTGTATTCTACTGCCGTTGTCAGCATTAAAGGCGATGTCCGTTTCATTCTTTCATTGAAGTTCAAGTTATGAGTATCAAATTAATGACTAGAATTTCACCAATAGATGTGAATTGTAGGATGCATATTGTTTTTCAAAATATTTAATCTCTTGTTCACATTTTGCAAAAATTAGTAAGCAGTCAAAATCAATTAGATATTACTATGAATTTCAATGCAAAAAATTGAAACTAAATAAAAGATTTAAACCTAAAATACTAGAAAACTATTAAAAAAAAAAAAACAATAATTACACAGAAAATAAAATACATGTTCATAGTAAGATTTAAATTATTAACAGCATTGATACAATATAGGTTTTCTCATCATAATTTGGAAACATAGAAAAGGCCATTGAAATGCCTTTTCGTTTATTAATCAAAATGACTCTAAAAATATAGCATGTGTGATATAAGATTAAAGCTTTGGCTGTATTATACTTTTTGTCCTCCCAAGCCCGAGACTTTTGTATAAAATAAAGCATATGCAATTCGTATATGAAACATATAGCAAAGGTTTCAATAATAACAGCCAAGCTATAATTCTTAAGCATATTTTTTACCTAGATACTTTTACTTATCAATCTCTGACAGCAATGAATACAATAGTCTTGGCTATAACACGAAAAAATGGAGCATAACGTTAAAATACTATTCTTAGGCTACATTATTGTAGGTTAAGCTGCAATAATTACACAGCTTAGGCTGCAGTTTTATATACTTATGTAGCCAAACTACTAAAATGTTACTTTTGGCCTTCATGGTACACCATATTCGGTTCTGGTGGTTTAAACTGATACTGCTTTAGTTCATAATTTTCTGTGTATATCTTATTGTCTCCAGTTCTGTGGATTCTATATCTCCATGGTTTCTTCATTTCCTTTTTTGCTTTGGTTTTTTGTGTGCAGTTTTAATGCCAAAATAATCTAATAAATGTTCTCTACATATAATATAAAGATAAAAATATATAAGATCAAAGACGATCAAAGGCACTGATAAAAGCGTTCGAGTGTTTGAAGGGAGAACTGGGAAAATATGCATTTTTATTGTAATGTGTGTAGAAGCATTTCCATATGTAGTGCAAACCAGGACATGCATTTGTAGGTACATGTACATTCTAAACATTCCTTGTGAAGCTTAAATTTCGTAATGTCCAGCGAATCTTCTAAATTTAAATGGTAGCTAAATACAATACAAAAAGGCACAGAATTATCTAGAAACTAGTAAATAAATGATAATATAAATATTTCTGGAAAAAAATACACAAATTCGATCAAAAATATTAATGTTACAATTATAATTTCAAGAATGAATCACAGATTTAATTCAAAACATTGCATCTTTTATGTAATAAAGAGGAATTAAAAAAGGGTTAGGTCTTTGAAAAACAGAATGAAGGCGAAAATATCTTTTGATTATATTATACTTGTTTTAAAATGAATTTTAAACTCGAATATGCCCCATGGCCTCTGTCTTGCCGATTTTATGATTGTGGCTCCATTTAATCTTTTCAATCTTGATCGATATAGAACTTGTCCAAGTGTAAGTACAATGAACCTGATAATTTTCATACATGTTTATTTTGTATCTTGAAAATTCTAGCCACCAAGAATATTGTTCTGAGAACAGATTGTAGTGTTTGTAAAAGAGTACGCCGTCCATTATCTTATTTGATAATTTTGCATTCATTGACAGGTTGTATGGACAACACAAATAGCCTTAATAGTTATCCAATAAAAACACTGTTTAACCCTATGGTAGAATATTCAACAGTGCTAAGAAGGAAAAATATGAAAATATTCCATAACGAAGATAGACACTGTTGCGCTGCCCAATTCAATTGCACATTTGAAAAAGAGTCACATACGGGTTAGGTTTGATTTTTGGACCGGGACAGTTATTTGACAGCCTTCTTTTTGTGACGTGATAATTGACTGACAGATGTGAAATGTCATATTTTCTCATTTTGCCGACCATTACTCCCCTTTTCCCGTAAATTCTCTTTAATCCGAATACTTCGTAGAACATCTCCATTAACAGCATGCTGGGAGCGGAATTTGTATAAGTGGTTCCATTTGTTTTCCAATCCTTATACTTATACTGTTGTACCTTGTATAAATTCATGTTATTTCTGAATAAAATATTGTTTACACTAAAATCCTGCTGACGTATATTTTTTTTCGTTTTCATCAAGAGTTCATATAAAAAACTATTTGTTTTCAAAGATATATAAAATTTTCATGGATGAAAGGTTCATTTCTATTTAGCTGAAAATTGCCTTTCTATATTCTCCCCGCGCATATTATGTAAATTTAGACGAAAAGTGGCTAAAAATGTGCGAAATTCGACCACAATTTTAGAAAAAAAACGAGCATGGTAACCCATACTTTTTAATGATAGTTGGCGGGTCGGTATGATTGGTTCTTCAATTGAGCAAACTTTTAGAAAAATTCCATGGATATGAATATAAGTGACTATCTGCCTTAAGATGATTTTTCCAATTACTTTATTGATAAATTGTTTAATACATTTAAGAAGTTTCACAGAAGATATTGACATTTGATATTAAAATATGGTGTCGCTCTCAAACAGCTTATCACTAATAAAAAATCGTTTCTTATCTTTTCTTTAACGAAAATGTTCTATATCGGTCAAGATTGAAAAGATTCTTTACGTTATAGGGGATATCGACAATGTATTCTGCATTAATCCATTTAATTGGCTTTTGGATCCAGTGACCTAAGTGTTTTACACGCATTGGCTTCTCAATGATACTGCTGATGTCTACTGAAATACATTACGACTCTTTACCAAACCCTTTGGAAAGTTTTGAATTTGATTTTTCTTCTATAGTTTTTTACCAGCAAACTAGACTTCTTGAGCTAGCCGACAGTTTAGCGGCAAGCACTCCATGAATCATCTTTTAAAATTACGTTTTCTCCCTGCCCTTTTCAAGTTCGTGGAGTAAGAAGTCTGCCTTAATTGGGTTTATTCGTATGTTTATTACAATATAGGGAAATCCGACAGGGAAGGTTTGGTACCAATTAACCAGTTTACCCTACTGATGGCTTTTGCTAGTATTGGTACCAGTTCATGCTGTCTTTGGATTATGTCGTTGCTTAAGTTTGTCTTGCGTCTTTTATTTGTTTTTGTTTTGGGTTTTTTTGAGTTGTGAGGTTTCTTTAGATTGTGGCATGTAACTGCATTTCTCAGCTATTTTAGGATATTTTACGAAAGGATATGGAGTAAATTAACATGAGACCATAACACATATGTTAACTCCAACTGCAATAATTTTAATGAGCTGTATGGCCATTTCGGAAATTAATTCCTCATCAGCAGCACTAGAACCCAAACGAAGGAAATCAATCATTTCAAAAAATGTTTACAATGCATAAAACCAAACGAAATCCTAATAATCAGTAAACCAAATATAGCTAAGGACCAAACTACTATGGAGGGAGTTAATCCTTGGGTTTTAGAATTTACAATTTAGATAATAGTAATTGAACAAAGTGTACACATGAGATATTATCTCATGTACAAGTACACCATATCTAAGAAAAATAAAGGAGTTTTTTTATCCTTTTTATCTAACTTTATATTAACTCATCTATGATTTCAGCTATCGTGATAAAACAAACAGTGACAATGAGATAAAAAAAATACATGACAAAGGTATCCTGTCCATTATCTTTTTGATAATTTTGCAATCATAGACAGATCATATGGAGAGCACAAGTAGCGCTTATCTACTTT
>MJUU01008810.1:134680-146601 GCA_002080025.1 Modiolus philippinarum
TTTTTGCCAGTAAGTGACTTTTTAAGTTTCAATTGGTGAAATATGTCTAGGTTACAGGAAATAAAGGTATATTTTGCATCTAAGATCAACTGGTATCAAATTACAGACCTGTTCAGATATTATGTAATATTTTACAAAATTTAAAGAATTTCCCATTTTACAAGCCCCTGTCATATTTTTACCAAGGTAAAAGGATGTAGATGCACTGAATGAGTTAGAATAGATGAAATGCAAGTTACATATGCATTTAAAGTTATGATTTTATCCAGAAAATGCTTGAAAATGTTAAAATTAATGTTTTCTTATATTACGACATATATCGCTAACTCGAACGATACAGCCTCATATAAAATCACAATTTTTTTCAACATTATATATTTTTTGAACTTGAATTTTATTTATATTTGTAGTATACATACTGAATGAACCTATTATACACAAATCTGAGAGTTGAAAAGCTCCAAAGCTGATTCTGAGTGCCATTTTATGTTGCGTCATGTCACAATATGAGATTTTTACTAATTTCACATCCAATTTTTACAATAAATTGCAATTTTATTCATAGCTACTCATATTTTTCACAACAATGATGCTTTGAATGGCATAGTGAATTAGACTAGTGAGCTAAAACAGGAAGAATTTAGCAGCTGCATGCAGTTTTAAAAATTTTGGACACACTTTCATACTGTCCCCATGATAAGTAAAGACTGAATTTTCAACAAATTTTACACTTTAATGTATTTTGTTTGACAACAGAATATTATGAACAACCTCTATTCACTTTCTGGAGTTTGTTTTACCTTTATTTTGCTCATGATGATCCTTTGGTATCAGTTATATATATTTTGAGTGAATTGTATGGACAGAATTTGACCTCAGAAACACATGCTGCAAATGGGGGGAGGGGGCTTAAAATGACCAGATTTTCACCATTTGTATGACTGCTTTCTTTGTAAGAAGTAATTTAATGATAGTATAGTGCACCAATCTGCTATAAAGTATCACAAAGATAGTCAGATGTATGTAAAACAGTCCTTCAAGCTCTATTTTCCAAGTTGAACCATTATCAGAACCTTGAATTTTTCAAAGTGCTGAAAACACTTAAGTACAAGGCATTTGAAATAAGGAATATAAGTTTTTCAAGGGGCAGAGAGCATCTTTATTTTGAGTTTTCTATTTGGATATTGATTAAGCTACATGATAAAGACCAATAATTGAACTTTTAAAACATTTAATGACCTATTAAGGTTAGACTCTACTAAATGACCAATCAGCTGCTGGCATAGTCAAAAATAGTACTTATATAAACAAAGCCATGCTACTTTCGCTTTGGATATAACTGTCAATATTGACAATATCCGAGTTCTTAAACGCTCTTGTGATCATGAAACACTTCCGGATTGATAAACATTTTGAATCAGCCAGCCTCATTGCATGGGAAAAATACTGAAGCCTCATCAATGATGACACGTATGCCCAAGGATATGAAAGGGAAAATTGGTCATTTGCATACCCCAGTTAAATGAGGCGATAGAAATTTTTTATTAGACTTTAAAGTTGGGTCATCGTTTGGATATGTTACTTGGCAGACGTGCCACTTTGAGAAAATCATATCGCCGCATAAAGTGAACTTCAGGTAATTATGAAAATTCACAAAACGTTATCATGGCCGCCTATGGAAATTATTTAGTGGAGTCTGACCTATAATGAAACAAATCAGTTACAAATCAGTTAAATAAAATAAACCTAGGCTTGTGATATTGAACATGTTTACCGCTAAAAACGACTCTGCATTTAAAAACAAAAAATAAAAATATGTTCACATTGAGATCACTACGTAATGAGCAATGAAGGGATAGTGAGTAAGTTTGAATCAACATTTGCTTTTGAACAACAAAAGTACATTAAAACTTCGTGTAAATAATTAACAAAATACCAAAGCTGCTGTAAATTTAGTTTAATATAGGCAATCAGAAACAAGGAGATACAGTGAATTTAATTTGATAAGTGACCGAAGGTTAAAAATTACATACCACCGAAGTTACTGTTAATTTAGATTCTGCATATGACCATTTCGACAACCTATGTCTCTTCAGTACAGATCAAATCAAAACATTTTAAAGACCATACACCAAAAATTTGTAAATTCTATAAGAGCACAGAGAACCAAAATATTGTAAACAGAGAGCAAAAATGTCGAAGGAATAAGAGATGTAAAAATAAAAAAAAACGGGAAAACAGAAAAAAAAGACAAAACAAGAACATGAGATAGTCACAGATACGGATATAAAAAGACGACATTCCAAAGAACAAAGATACTTTTAGTGTGAACTTCCATGAAAACTGGCAGTGACATCAGGTGCCCCGGAAAGGTAAGCACTAGCGGCAACCGTCAAACTATCAGTGAGTCAATCCAGGGTTTAGTTTAGAAATATCAAATCCATGAAGACGTTTTCCTGTTTTCATTTGGTTCATTGACACGTCATATCTTTCAATGGTGTCAAGGTGACGGCCATATTATTTCTGGATAGTAACAAAATATGAACAAATCTCTCACTTTGCAGCTTTTGTGACGGTGTCTTTGCTCTATTAAAAATAAATCACTGTATAAACTACATGCTCGACAGTAACTAATTAACTGAGAAATGTAAATTCCATAGGCTGGAGAGGTAGGTATACTGCTGCTAAGAAATGATAAGTTCATAATTCGAAAATCATCAACACTTTTGTCAATTTGCTTAGACTTCCAACGTCCATTTTCGTCAATGTATATCAAAAGATCCAAGTACGGAGCTGGAGTAGGTGTATCAGTAGTCTCCTTAATTTCAATCTCAATGGGATAGATCTGGTGTAAATATTTCTTAAATTATGGATTATTAAGAAAAATGTATCATCTATGTAGCGGATGCTGAAATTAAAGGACTGAGCTAAATGTTTTTTTTTAAATTTTTTATTTGTTTTAGCCCATGTAAAAACTTGGCCTCATACGAGTGAAGAAAAGGGTCAGCTAAAATGGCGCGTAGTTAGTTGCAATGGGAATCCCGATCGTCTGTTAAAAAAAATGCGGCCTTCACCTTGGAAAAAATATTGTCGATCAAAACTTCTAACACTTTGATTACGTCAATCTCAGTGTACTTCCTGTTTGACTCAATCAAAATTAGTTTCTGCATAAATTATTGCCTTTTTTTTTTCTTTGCGATATGTTAGTGAATTTTTTAGTTACATGTGTATCTCGTTCCCACATTCTTTTAACAGTTACACTCTAAATAAAAAGAATGATAAGGAATATTGAATGATATGTTTACCGATGTCTTTGCGTTAAACCTTTGCATCATTTAAGATAATAAAACAATACATTTTATTTGAATTATTTATTTGTTTAATGAAGAGAATGGCGGTTTGTCATGAAATATAGATTAACCTTACTAGAAAATGTGTGTGAAGAAAATATCATAAGCACGCGCAGAATTTTAACAAACAAAGACGGTGAACGAAATTTGTTAAGAACGGGTAGAATTTAAGAAATATTCATTTTCGTTGTTTATACGATGTTCTTTGTTTGCAATGAAATACAGGTCGTATTAACTTTTCTGTCAGTTTGTGACATATCTAGTTTGTACACAAAATTGCTTATTCTTTTGCCGGAACACCGATTTTATTTACAGAACTAGCACTATCTAAATTTAAATAAATTTTGTTTAAAACTAAGGAGTATCTCCTGCTTGCAAAGTTTTATCCTTGGCTGATTTAGATTTTTCTATTTAGATCTTACTGATAATTTGTTCTTTGTCAGCTTATACACTTATTTTGGATTAGCTATTTCCAAATGTTTTTTTTTTCATTTGATCTGAACTGAAGAGACATCAGTTATCGAAATGGCACTGAATTCACAGTAACATCGGTATTTTGTTAATTTAACAACCATCGTGACCTTGTTATCTCCACGATGATTTTTATTTTCCGTGATTAACACATTAGTGAAAAGGATACACATTGGTTTTGTCGTGTATTTGTAGAGACTTTGTCCTATGTGTATTTACTTCATATCCTTTTTTATGTTCTCTATCAGTTTTTCAAAATCTTAAGGTTTCTGGTCTTCCAAACGTATAGATTTTATCTGCACTGAAGAGACATAAGTTGTCGAAATGCGCATATGCAGAAAGTAAATTCACAGTAATTTCGGTATTTAGTTATTTTTTTCTCACTACATGAAATATATACATTTAACTCTATTCACCCTAACCGATTTGTTAATTAATGTGTCATTATTTTTTTTTTAAAATGAGCGACAAATGATATTAAAAATGGAAAAAAACACATTCTTTGTCATATATTTGATTGTGTGTAGGATTTGAGTGGTAGCTTCTTGACGAAAACTGGTCAAGATATGACATAGAATCTGGTTCAGGATTGGAATTAAAAGAAAGGTAAAAGTTGGATCATCCTTTTCTGGTTCACATTCGTTTAAGTATACCTATTTGCATAACTTGCATTTGCAAAATTTGAATGCAATGTTATGCAAATAATAAAATAACGAAGTTTTTGGATTTATTAGAACTATCCTTTATGTCCGGAATATAATTTTTGGTGCATCACGGGAAGAAGTCAGCAGGAAAACATTTAAGTTTATGTAACAGTAACTTTGACCTTCGATCAAATTAAAGTCACCGTATCAATTTGTTACTGATTGCCTACTGTAACATCGCTTTTAAATTTGGGAGCTTTAGAGCAGGCTGAAAAATTATTCCCAAACATTGGTCAATTGGAAGTTGAATACATTTTATACACTGTCTATTTTATGCATTTTAAATTGACCTATGACCAAGAGAATATGATCCATTTGCAAAAAACTTCAACACTGTTCGAATGGATAAAACTCGAGGATATCGAATGCGTCTGAATTCTGACACTCATCAAATGAAAACCTTGAATAAGAGCAGAGCTTTGCATTGAGGGATCCTTATTAGTTTTGTCTAAAATCTAAATTGAAATAGTAAAAAAAAAGTTTGAAATATGATTTATTTTGTATATTAACAATTTTTTAAACACAAAAAACATGCAACGGAGCAAGGTTAGTTTCCACCAAATAAGAAAGATTCCCCGTGCGAGAGATGTATGCTCTCTATTTATTTCAGTTGTGGTGTACTTGAAAGAATTTCTCATGTGGATACACAATCAAACTTTCAACTTTGGCATTTTATTTATTTATTTTTTTTTTTGTAATTTCAAAATCTTATTCTGACAACCTACTTATTGTGCCCACATTTCATGACTTAATATGTCAAGTTTTCTTACTATTGACTCGATGAGTGCCCTGTGGTTGTTTATGAATTACATTTTGTATGTTGTGATTGTCTTATGTTGGTCTTTTTGTCGGGCAACGGATGACAGCGATTGTCAGAACACTTTCAATTGCCGGTAAATTATCCCCGCACTTTCTGAAGAAAGTTCAGGGATATTATTTTCGTCTCCGTCTGTCCGAAACGATCTGACGCGAATTACTCCTACAAATTTGGAATAAGGGTTTTAATTTTGTTATATAATTGTTTCACATATGCTGCAGATGCACAATAAGCTTTTGGATTCTTGATAATGGTGTTAATGCAAACAAGAGGCCCCAAGATGTCGATTTTGATACATGTTGCACGTGACGCGATCTCCTACAGATTTGGATTTGGGGATTTTATCTTGTTTTAGAGTTGTTGCATATAGTTTGTAGATGCACAATAAGCGTTAGGATTTTATGTCTCTATCTTGGTTCAAACAAGATGGCCCACGATGTCAATTCTGATAAAGGCCCAAATATGTGGATTTTGACACATGTGGCATGTGACGCAACTCCTCCTACATTTTTGGATTAAAGGATTAAATCTTTATACAGAATTGTTGCATATATAGTCTGTTGATCTGCAATAAGCTTTCGGAATTTTGATTCAGGTCCTAACTTTGGTAAATTTCCTGAAAATATCAAAGACGCATATTTTTTTAAATTTTTGCATCGATTGGATTTCAAAATATTTGATTCCAATATTGGTAAATTTCCTGAAAGTCTCAAAGACCATTTATTTTTTGGGATTCAACCTAGCAACCGTACTTAAATTGCTTGTGTAGTTTAGGACAAACATTTTCATCAATTGGATTTCAAAAATATTTGATTCCGAGTTTGCTAAATTTGCTGAAAGGCTCAAAGACCACTTATTTTTTGGAATTCTACCTAGCAACCATACTTAAATTGATTGTGTTGTATAGGACAAACATTTTCATCAATTGGATTTCAAAAATATTTGATTCCAATTTTGGTAAATTTTCTGAAAGTCTCAAAGACCAGTTATTTTTTTGAAATTCTACCTAGCAACCGTACTTAAATTGTTTGTGTAGTATAGGACAAGAATTTTCATCAATTGGATTTCAAAAATATTTGATTCAAATCTTGGTAAAATTTCCTGAAAGTCTTGGAGAACGCTTTTTTTTCAAATTCTGCCTGGTAACCCGACTTAAATTCTTTGTGTAGTTTAGGGCAAACATTTTCATCAGTTGGGTTTCAAACATTTGATTCCAATCTTGGTAAATTTCCTAAACGTTTCAAAGACTGGTTATGTTTTGGAATTCTGCCTAACAACCATATATCCTAAAAATAACGATTTTCAATAGTTTGATTTCAATATGAAAAAGAAAGGAAATGGGGTAAATGTCAAGGAGACAACATGCCATATCCAGATTAAAACGACCCAAAACAAAGCATCTAGGGGTCACCATACGGTCTTCAACACAGTGGGAAACCTCACACCAAATATATTGAGAAAAAGTATGCCCGGGATGTGTAACAACTGTTTTTGTGTCAAACAGGGATTGCGGGGATAGCTGTCATTTCCAACATCATCTGATTGTTTTTGGCTTACTGGAACCATTTTTTTCACATTAACATGGATGTAGTGTTGCTCGACATATAGCAGTGAATTCCACTCGAACAAGTAATAGGGCCGTCTTGAACTCGCTATTAGGTACGAGCAAAACTCATTGGTGAAGGCCTCAAAGTGACTTCAAGATGAAGAACAACAATAAAAGCGTTATTCAATTGCTTGTGTTACCATGCATTAGTAGAGACTCTGTTTCATGTGCACTTACTCCATATCCCTTCTTTGATTATACACCTATAAAATCAAATTCCTATAAATTCTGGCTTCAAACAATTCCGTCTCATATGGGCATGAAAAAACAGCAGTAGAATACTGAAGAAACAAATTAAAGGACAAGATTACATAAATCAAAGTCCAGAGACAAGGCAAAACGAGAATACAGAAGGTAGAAGGAGAATAAAGACACTACACATATAAAATTACACGAACACCACAAATACAACACGCAAAACTTAACCACTAATTGTGATTCAAGATTCAAGATTAATTTTTCACTTTGTACCTGGATTATCATTTCTTTTCACTGTCGACGACCTTTCAATAGCAATTGCTGTTGAACAGCTAACGAAAATTATGGCAATTGTACGGGGGGTTTAACCCACCATTTCTTTTGAAATGCCTATACCAGTCAGAACCATTGGGGTCAGCACTTTCTTCAGCGGTTTTCCCCTGCTTTGTCCGTTTAGACTTCATTATGTTCGATTATTTTGTTATTTACTTAGTTATTGGTTCCCTAACATTTATAAGCGATTGATTGAAAGATAATCAAATAGGAAAATATAAATCAATACAACAACATGATATATACAAAAAGTCAATGATTTCTAGTAAGGTTTGGTATAACATTATTTTTATGTCTATTCACGTTCCTAGAAATGCATGAAGAAGTTAACTGAGTTTAGAACTGCTAAGAAATGTATTTCGTATTATTGAATATGCCATGGTAGAGTTTTGAATTAAAATGGATTTAGAGCCGCTACAAATTGTATTTTGTATTGTTGAATACACCATGGAATAGTTATGAATTTAGAATTAAGGATATAAAACAACCATTAAATGGTTGAAACTTGCGATGATGTTCGTGACAAAGAACATTTCACTATCAACTTAAGACTATGAAATAATTTGTATAACATTATGTAGGTGGCAAAATTATTAAGATTTAAGTGGAGGCACTATCATTTCATGGTTATTTTCCAATTTTATTGAAAATTATTTCAATTAAACTACGTTTGTAGTTTTATACTACGAATTCAATAATCAAGAATTCAACATTACATCGGTAAAAATTGGTATTAACTCAAACACGATGGTGGGAATCGTGACACTTCTCAAGATGCTTCTTGGACACTCGTTTGTATCGAAATTATGTTGCTTTATACATACTTTCAAAGGGGCTTGGGTGGCCGAGTGGTTAAGGTAGTTCTACTACCTAAACAACCACTGTAGTTTATCACCACTGCGCGGTGAGTTCGCGTCCGCTTTGCACATTACAGAAAAGGGTGCACTCGACTTAAAATCGTAAGTGACAAGGTTTGTCAGTTACCTGCCCAAGGTCGGTGGTTTTCTCCGGCACTCCAGCTTCCTCCACCACTAAAACTTGCCGTCAGGAAATAGCTGAAATATTGCTGAAAGTGACGTTAAACCCATTTCAATCAATCAATTATACTTTCTAGTGTTGTTACATTTTTTTTAATGCTTCCTTGATGATATTTTTATGTGAATAACGTGCTTTTTATAAATAAATAGAACCCGCGCTAAAACTGAAATATCACAAAAATATTATCTTAGAATCACATGTATTAATGTGTCCAGTTCAGTATTTACAGTGACTGGCCGGTAAGCTACATAATATTTGTAAAATCATACAAATAAATCGGTTGGACTGTAAGGTCCATTGATTAGTCTGCTTATAATTAGCGTAAGTATATATTTAACACATGCATATTTCACGGGTTCCAGTAATATAGTAATCTATATTTAATTATCTATAGAAGATTTGTAAATCAAGGACAATATATACATGTGATTCTTAATTTTCTTTTCTTAAGAAAATAATGAGCAAGATAAAATTCCTTAGTGGAATGAATTTATCTAAAATCCGGTATGGATTCTTAATTTTTGTACTTTATGCATTTTATGCAGATAGTACATGTATATGTTTTGATTTGTTTATAGAAAACAAACACGGCGGTTCTGCTAGCAGTTATGTATCGAATGAAATTGCCTAGTGTCTCGGCCAGCTGATTCTCACTATTTGACCCTCTTCTAACAAAAACCCGCTCTAACTTCTATAGAAAACAATTATCACGTGTGAATAAATATCACGTATTATAAAATTGACTGCTTTTGTGAAACTCTCCCTTCATCATCTCTCAGACTGACGCCTGTCATGTCTTTGGTGATCCAATTGAACTTATCACAATATCTTATACATTGACATTATTGTCATCTTTACCACAGAGCAAGATTGAAAGTGGAAATGACTTCCTTATTTAGTCGAGCGGTGGCGTACCAATTGTATAGCCATGCACGACAAACTTACTTTGAAGTCATTTATTGACTATGAATTTGTACTAGTTAGCATAAAAAGCGTAACATGGTTCAAGGTTACTCACATATGAGATTTCACAGAAATCAATAGATTTTCTAGATTTTTGCTCTCTACCAAAATGACAGATTTTAATTAAACTGGAAACTGAAATGAATCAGAAATGCACTAATAAAGTGCCATTATCAGTAGCACAAGAATGAATAGTGGAGCAAGTAATTTCATAAAAAACCTTAAATCTTAATCGAAATAAGTTATTGTTGGAGGTTATTCCTACAATGAAAATAAAGATGTCATTAAATAAATGCTAAAACAAAGGGTCACTCTATATAAAGTCGATCCCTTTTACGATGGTTACATCATAATCCATCTGTAAGAAGAATGAGTTCTATACTTCAAAAACAATGTCCAGTCATACAAATCGCCTATGATCTTAAAGCTGATAAATTATCTGATGGATCACTAATAGTGGTTTTCAAAGGAGGTAGAGAATTTCTACTTTTGTTACCTTATCAAAAATGAACACTGATAAAATAAATGTTTTCTATAAACAATTTATTGTGTGATTTTGTCAGTAAACTTGAAAGTAAACAAAATGGATCAGATGACTGAGACACTGTTAAATATCATTTAGATACATGACTACTGGGATAAGCAGCAATTTTTGTTTCCTATAAACAAATTTAGATAAAAATGAAACATTTATATAGAACTATAACGAACTTGTTAGGTTAACATATGAAATGTCCCAGAAATCGATAGATTTTTCTTGTTTAAACAGATGAACGATTTGACAAAACTTAAGTACTTGATATTAAATCATTCAATAATAAACTGAATCGTATCAGAATTTGCACAGATATAGTGCCCTATCAACATATCCTTTCGAGAAGAAAATATCAGGAAGACAAAATTTAGTTCAAATTATCTTGAAAAAATTATGAAACTCATTCGAGAAAAGACACATAGATTGGGCTATTCCTACAATAAAAATAAATACTCAATTAAAGCGACAATTAAAATGCCCCGAAAAAAAAAGAAAGGGCCATTCTAATATAAATTCGACCCTCAAAAGATGGTTATATCATATCATCCATCTTTTAGAAGAACATCTTCTACACATCAAAAACAGTGGTCAATCACATCATAATGATCCTGAAGCAAATAAAAATGATTTACAGGACCAACGACAGTGGCCTTTAAATGAAGTAGAAATATGTCTAAATTTGTTACCTCATCAAAAGTTCACACGTGATAATTAGTTGTTTTCTATAGACAGTTAGAGTGTGATTTTGTTTGAAAAGGACCAAATAGTGAAAATCAGCTGGCCGAGACACTAGGCAATTTCATTAGATAGTTTTTACATAACTGCTGGCAGAACCAGCCATGTTTGTTTTCTATAAACAAATCAAAACATTTACTATCTGCATGAAATGCATATAGAACAAAAAATAAGAATCCATACTGGATTGTAGATAAATTCATTCCACTAAGGAATTTTATCTTGCTCAATATTTTCTTAAGAAAAGAAATTTAAGAATAACATGTATATACTATCCTTAAATTTAACAAATCTTATATAGATAATTAAATATAGATTACTATACTACTGGCGGGGCAGCTGATGATCGGAAGCCAAAACTAAAATCCTTGAAATATGCATGTGTTAAATATATACTTACGCTAATTATAAGCAGACTAATCAATGGGCCTTACAGTCTGACCGATTTATTAGTATGATTTAAACATATTATATAGCTTACCAGCCAGTGACTGAAAATACTGATCTATCTCAAGGACATATTAATACATGTGATTCTAATATAATATTTTTGTGATAATTCAGTTGTGGCGCGGGTTCTATTTATTTATAAAATGTTTTGAATGTTGTTATTTCTGTTTCCGAACTTTATGGATATCTAGCGTCGTTGTCTTGTTTCTGGCGTCATTGTTTTCTGTTCTCGTTTTGGCCATGCCTTTGGACTTCGATTTTTTTTAATTTCACTCCTTTGTTCCTTCGGTATTCTACTGCCGTTGTTATTTATAAAATTGACTGCTGGAAGTGACGTTAAAGCCCATATCATTCAATCAATCATACTTTCTTGTGTTGTTAAAGTGTTTTTTTAAATGCTTCCTTGATGATATTTTCATGTGAATAACGTGCTTTAATTATCATCGTTTATATTGCACGTTATTTCATTTACCTCCTTTGAGCAATGCTAGCGAAAATTATTATACCTCAGTATGTGAACATTACTACTAAAATATATATAAAAAAAATATTTTTCAGCTTTTCCAATTTTGTAACTATTTACCGGACAATACTTTCTCAGACTATTGACTGGCAGTATTAAGAATATAGTTAAGTACTCTCGACCAATCATATAACAGGAAATCAGCTGTCTTATTTGTGAAGAACATAAGAAATCATGTTCTTACTAAAGGATTATCTA
>MJUU01008810.1:155287-176363 GCA_002080025.1 Modiolus philippinarum
CAATGGTAAACAATTTGGCAGCACGAATTCAAAGCTGCGCGAACTAAATTCCTGTCAATTTAACACGAAATAAAGACGGCGCGAAAATGTCTCGGTTTACAGTAAATGCGGAGAAAAAAAATTGTAAATTTTTGATGATGCTAATTTATCCGTTATCTAAAGTTTTTGGGGATTAAAAGTTCAATTTCTTATAATTGAAGCAGATAACCATCTTTTTCTTTTTGCACCGTTATAGTCATTGAATGCGAACATTCAATTTTTTCGTTGGAGTACCTATATCAAGGTCATTGTAAGTCAGATCACTGTTAGCAATCGTCTTTTCATTGATTAACGCTCTCACGCCGAGGAGGGAAATTCAACCATATAACACGGACGTTTTAATGACAGTATTTACTAAGATTATTCATCAGGTTTCGATAAGTAAACATTTTTCATGCACTGCATACATGGTTTAACTTTAGACAATTTGTGTTAAACCGTCTTTAGAGATAATTTTTTGCCAATGGAATAATACTTCGTCAAATAAGTCATTATGCTGTCCGTTATATCGAACTTGTATTAAAATCCAAATTTCACATAAGATAGCCATTACTAGAAATGTTATATTGATAATAAAGATGTGTTGATCAAAGCAGCCCTAGGAGCCCTTCATGTTGTAACTATTCCAGTTGCTGCCTATTACTTTCAAAGATAATAAAAATATACTTTTCGCAAGTTTCATAAGATATATATCCTATATATCCCGTCTTTTCATATAAAAATATATGCACATGCGTTTTTGAAAACCGGGAAAGCAAAAAAGGGTAAGCTACATGATGAATATGTATTTCATCGAAAGTCTACATTATCTTTCAGCTTGATAATAGAACCTGATTTTGGCCTCCTATTTCAATATGTTTGGTAATGAGTACTCCTTTCTTACTATTTTGGATAATTGCTTATTTTCTATTTGATTTTAATGCTGCTGACGAGTTGTATTACTTTTTGAAACAGCATGAAAAATTACTGTTTTTATGCAACGTTGATATTTTTTTCAGCTTATTTCTTTATTTTAGATTATTTTTACATTGAACTAAATATTTATTCGAAATCTAACTGGTTTTTAAGCACTTTGTATTTAATCGCTATGGTTAAGCCTATATCCCGCAAAAGACACCAAAGCCATGATGGTCTCAACATTACGCTGGACTTTTCACCCAATATAACTAATTTATTTAATAAAAAGGCTTAGTTTTTCAAAATTTGTTGTCATTTCAAAACTTACCAATTAGTTGTGGTGCTAGAGGAATTTTTAAGAATTTAGAGGTTATTCCGAACTGACAACGTCGACTATGACTTATACATCCACACCAGAATTCTTATTAGCAGTGTGATAGGTGTTACATGTGGAACAGATCATGCTCCAATGTCAAGGACGCCCGATGATACTTCCAGCTTTTTGTTGGGGTTCGTACTGCTAGTGGTTTATTTGTGATATTCTTGTTCAATTTTTTTTATCATTTGTTTTATTTGTTGTATTAGTTTTTCTTAATCTGCTTTTGGGTGTTTTATTCTACATGTTTCTCTTTTTCTTCTGTATTCGTTTTTTTATATTTTACATTCAAATCTGCTTATAAATTACCAAAAAAAACCCATTAAAAATCAGGTTTCATTTCCTTATCTCGAGTATGAGAAATCCAAACAATCAAAAGATTATTTGGATTTTATGCAACATCGGAATTTTTTGTATTTGGATCAAAGAAAAGGTTATTTCGGAAAGTTATCAATTAAGATATCTGTAAGATATTTTAGTTTGATAACAAATAATACAGATAAAACATAGATAGATTTAATTTAAGGCAAATCTAATATTAGAATGGTACATTTTAAAAATTTCAATCGAATTCGAATCCGACATTGTTTATGCGAAAGGCAGAGACAGAATATCAGAAAATATTAATTCAAGCGAATTTAAAAATAACTTAAGCGACATACTTGTTAGAATTTGTTTTGATTCCTTACTAGCACGTAACAACAATTGTAGGTTATTACAATTTCAGGAAATATTGTTTTTATATCAATAAAATGTATTTACAGTTTTTGACCGTGGTATACCTGTCGACGATATCCTTACTACTGAGGATCCCCTGTTTTTACACATGTTAACCTTATTTACACACTAGAACTGCAATTTGATAAAGAAAACAATGATCCTAAATACTCTCCCTTTCTCGATCTTTCTACCATCGTTGACTCTGGTAAAATTAAAAGTAAAATTTATGATAAAAGTTATGATTTTGATTTTGCTATTACTAATTTCCCTTTTCTTGAACGCGACATTCCTCTAGCTCCATGATACGAGTTGTATATATCTCAACAAGTACGAATCGCACGCGTCTGTTCTATATTTGACGACTTTAACTAATTAAGAACTAATTCATGACAGGTATATGGTTAATGGAAATGTAGCCGTGGGCTTGGCCTTTATATTATTTAAATGTAACAAATTGATAACAGGAAACACCTACAATGGCTGAAAATTATAATTAGATGCCACAATCTGCTATGGAACTACACATGAAGAACACGAATAAGACAAAAGACAAACGTAGACAACGATAGGAACTCGGGACAGCCGGACTTGGACCGGCACAAGCAAAAGCCAGCGGCAGGTTTAAACCGGTTTATGGGTACCTATACCTCCCCTTTATCTGTCCCGTTTCACTATTTTATAATAAACATACGAATAAAACCCAATACAGGTAGACCACTAACTCCATGACCACAATCTTGAAAGGAAAGAAAAAACAATACATAATTTAGAAAGGTGGATCAAGGGGTACTCGCCGCTAAACTGCCGGCTAGCTCAAGGAGCCTAGTCTGCTGGTAGAACACTGTCGCACTACGGAAGAATTCAAATTCAAAACTTCCCGAAGGGTTTGGTCAAGAACCATCATAGATTTCAGTAGACATCGGCAGTATCAGTGAGAGGCCAGTATGTGTGCAAAATTTTCAGGTCATTAGGTCTTAAAGCTAATTTAACGGATGCAAGCAGAATATCTTGGCGATATCCCCTATTACATAAAGAATGTAAGTTACGTCCCAGCTTTTCTGGACTTTTAATCAATTTCTGGCATTTTTTAACAACGGTTTAACAACGTTTCCGTAAAAACGAGGATTAGAAATGCCCTTAGTAATAAGCTGTTCACGAGTAACGCCATATTTAGACATCAAATGTTCATATCTATTATAAAACTACTTAAATGAATTCAAGAATTCATGAAATCTATAACCCTGTTGTAAAAGTTTGGCTGTAATAGTAAGGTTACGTTCATTCAAATTATCACGATTAGAACACACTCGTGCGAATCGTACCAGTTGAGAAATATACACCCCATAGAATGGAGCTAGGGGTATGTCGCCGTGAAAAAAAGGGAAATTAGTGATAGTGATAATTGAAATCATCCCGTTTATGATATATTTTAGTTTTTATTTTACCGGAGTCAATTTGATGTATTTTTTATCATGATTATAGACAGAACAGTGTTGGTATATATATGATCTAAACTTTTTGGGAAAACGAATACGATACAAATGATCCTGGGTACGTCGTTGTAATGGACGATCAGTCTCACCAACGTACTGGATTCCACAACCTGGTTTACTTCAGGTAATCAAGTATACCAGACTGGCTGTTTTCAAGAGATGTCAATAGGGAATTGGATGGTAAATTTCCTGCCATTGACATTTGATTTGACCGAGGACATGTGTCACATTCCCTGGCGTCGCGCTTTAGAATTTTAGAAAATCCACGATTGCTTTAATTAAAAAGTGATGCTGTTGTGTATTTAGATTTTTGCAAAGGGTTTCATATTTTAGATATTTTGCTTCAGAATGGAAATTTCCATTTTCTGTCATATTAAAATCGAAATAATTCATGGCAGGTAAAGGGTTAGTGTCAATATGACAGAAAATGGAAATTTCCATTCTGAAGCAACCAGCGAAAGGCGGATTTTCCGCCTCTATTGCTGGCTGTATCTATGACGTCACAATACACAATCTGACATTTTCAAACAGTTGCCAGTTCAAAATTCAAATCGAAAGCAAAACAATACACATTTATTTGACCGATTGACATGATTAAGTTAAACTGTTGTTAACCTTTATTTCCATCATAAACTAGGACGAACAAAATTAAAACGCTGTTGTTGTTTTATCCCGTGTACTCATATTCCGATACCATGTGCGAAATATATGGTTATTGAATATTGTACTAGTTGACGATTAAAAAGAGCCATGATAAAACGTAACTTTACTTCTACAACAAGGTTAGAGATTTCATAAATTGTTAAAACACATTTAAGGCAGTTTCACAGAAGATATGAACATTTGATAACTACACAAAAAAATGTAAATATGGTGTAACTCGTAAACAGCTTATATAATTATTACCTAAGGCATTTCTCATCCGCGAAATGTTTTTTAAAATGTCAAACTGATAATAAATCCAGAAAAATTGGGACGTCATTCTTTACGCAATAGGGGATATTGCCTTGGTATTCGGCATGAATCTTTTAAATTGGCTTTTTGATTCAATGACCTGAAGATTTTACAGGTAATCTGGTCTCTCAGTGGTAATGACGATGTCTACTGAAGTCCATGACGATTCTTTACCAATTTTCTAGGAAGTTTTGAGTTTGATTTTTCTTCCGTAGCGTGACAATGTTTAACCAGCAAACTAGGCTCCTTGAGCTAGCCAGCACTTTAGCGGCAAGCACTCCTTGGTCCATCTTTCTTAAACTTCGTTTTGTCTAATTCTTTCCTTCATAAAATTGAGGTCATGGAGTTAGTAGTCTACCTTTTTGGGGTTCAATTTGTACGTTTATTATACTACAGGGAAATGGAATAGAAAAAGGGGAATGTTACTGTACCCATAAACCGGTTTAACCATACCGCTAGCTTTTGCTAGTCCTGGTATAAAATGTCCGGCTATCGAGAGTTCCTATCGTTGTCTTTGTTCTTTCTTGTGTAGTTCCGTGGTAAATTGTGACATGTAATTGTAATTTTCTGCCATTGTAAGTGTTTCCTGTTATCTTTTCTTCATTAATGCATAGAGGAAATGTAACCTTTTTTTTAATTTGCGCTCCAAATTATTTTGATCTGCCCTGAAGAGACCCAAATTGTCGAAATGGGCATATACAGAACCTAAATTCACGGAAACTTCAGTACTATGTTATTTATTAACAAAAATTGTTGGTATTCCAGTACAAAGATTTTACTACTTATGCAATGCTTTGTCGTTTTTCAAAATGTAAATATATGTTCTGCTTCTACGTAATAAAGAAATTAAAAGCAAAAACACAAAATTGCAAACGTACACACATAAAACAAAACAAAACAAAAAATTAAAATGAAAAATAAATCAAATAAGAATTAATCTCAAATCCAATCTCAAACTGGCGCATCAGAAAAATGTTGGACGTTTCCACATGCGTGATCATTAGAGATAACCACAAGCGAAAATCAAGCAGCATCAGGAATAGCTGCCTTCACTGCTATCTAAGATGACATAATTAAAAAAAATAATCCTAATGCAAGGTTTATTGTCCGGTGCATTTGCCATTATAACAGTGTCGACTACCGCATAACGGCAATCTAGTCATTTGCTCAAAGAAGAAAAGGCAACAGAAAACACATAGAATAACTAAAACTATCAATGCCACAATCCAGCGTAGAACTCCTCGGCAAAAAAAGTAAACAAAGATATGAACTCGGGACATCCGGATTAGGTACCGACACTAGCAAAAGCCAGAGGTATAGGGTGGGCACTCAAACCTCCATTTCCTGTATCTTGTTTCCCTAGCGTCATATAAACATACGAAAAAAATAATCCAATACAGGTAGGGTTCAAAGAACAAGACATAATGTATTGAACAAGTAAGGAATGAGACAAAACGTAATGTAGAAAGATGGGTCAAGGAGTGATTGCTTGCCGGTTAGCCTAATCTGCTGGTAAATTACTATCGCAATACGGAACAAAACAGATGAAAAGATCAATACATTTGGTTACTGAATAGTTCTCATACTCTTTTTAATTACTAGTAGAATCGCGTCATTCATAGCTTCAGTACCAATCAGTAAATGTTATATGCTTTTGGACGGAACCAACAATAATATTTCCTAGGACTTACCCAAGTAAAAGGCACACACTGGATATCCTGATAATGACCCAACCAGAGCTGATATTAAGAATGCAAGCAAATGTTTGTGTAATATGAAAAAAGTCGGACATTCTCATCAATGAACCGCGGATATTTCTCCCCGATCCGCAGTTTTTAGTGGCCGAAAATTCAAATTTGACAAATGAGAACATCCAAGACAATAGTTCTCCCCCACATTAGCAGTGCCCCACTTCGGTTCTGAGCGTTAGGTCAGGTTAATTACCAATCTCCAACAAAAAACCAGAAAATTCTTTGCAAACGTCAAACGAATAAACGGTTTAAGTCGAATTTCAATTCACAGGATAAGCGAGAGACCTGAAAACACATCACACTGAGACAAAATAGAAGTCTCCGAAATTGAAATCAATCACTAAGCTATAAACTCATTATTGAAGATATTACTTGGGACAGATAAATAAATACCGAAAATACTAAATACTGTAAATTTTACTTCCGCATATGGCAATTTCGACAATTTATAGATCATCAGTGCAGATATAATCTAAACATTTGGAAGACCATTAACTAAGAAGTGTTTAAAAACTGATAGAGAACAAATAACTAATATGATCTACATGGTAGGTCATGGTACATATTGACAGACGACAGACCCCTTACGTTACGTTAAACTTTTCCGTACAACTACTATCATTTACAGAACTAAAATCGTTATATCATACCCCCTTCTTTAGCAGGTACACAGTTTTGATGGTGGAAGTCCCAATGACATGAACATTGAAGCACGTGGTTCAAACAGACATTTATATCCTCAATTAAATAATTTAAACATAAAAATACATAGAAATATAATTTTGAACCTTGAATAAATATCAAACTCTAAATATTAGTCATGCCTAATAGACAATTCCGTAATCTAAAGGATTTATAAAATAATCTAATGTAAAGGGAAATGATTATAAATGTTTTCCTACTTAATTCCTATGATGAATGCTTTCGGAATGGTATCGGTTTTCTCGATCCGGATTAATTAATTGTGTTAATAAGCAAAATGAGGAAACAATTCAATTTTTTAAATACATCGACAAACGAATACCTAGCATGTCTAGTTTCTTCTCCGTATCGATTAGTGGTTGGTCAATGATACATGGTATTTGGTTGTTCTTTGGTAGTACAAAGAGTCTGTTGTATGGCTTTTGTCAGTGATCCAAATTTCACAGTCTAATGAGTTTTCTGATAAAGTCAGTTGAATATTTCACATCAATTTAGGTTTCATACAGTGATGGGCGAGATATATATCAGGGTCTTCACTCGTTACATTGTATTTATTAATTGGATGAAATATACTCGGCAAAAAAGTTAAGGACCATATATTCATTTGAATTCATGTATCTTTATTTTCGTGTTGAAGCATGGGCATAACCAATGATCCGATCAACATGAAATTTTACACAGTGTTTACACTTACCATTATAAACAGTTTCTGAAATTTTCAACCTTTCACACCCTATAGGATCACTGTACCCGATAAAATGATTGTTGGTCAACTGGCGCATTGTTGGTGTGCAATAAACAAGATATGCATGAATGAACTGCATCTTCACTTCGAAATTAAGTACCTTTTTAAGCACTAATTGGAGTTGATTTTTCGAGAAATGACTGCATTATTGTATCTAGATATGTTTTCCGTTTTTAAAAGGGATGTAAAATAGTCCATGGGCTGGAATAACCCCCCGTGCACCCCCCACTTCCCAACCCCACCCATTTTTTTCAGTCCGCATACATCCCCTCTTCAAAATAAAACATGTTAACACGAGCATAACCTGCACGCACTGGTGGAATAGGGCCCATTTTTAGACCCACCTACCGAAATTTAGGAAAATTTCGTTTTTCGTACAAGTTTTTCTTTCAGTTGCTTCAAAATGTTAACCAAATGCTTCCTAGTTATTAAAACGATGCATGAAATTATTGCTTATTGTATAAGCTTTACAAAAAACCTAAATTTTTACAATTGCTATGCCAAATACCTTCCATAGCACTATTAAACGTACCCCTATCCCTATGAAATTTTGAGGAAAATTTATATATTTTCATTGAAATTGCGTAAGTTTGATGGTCTAAAGAACCCGAAGTGCATCTTCATTCCCAATTCTGAACATTGTTTTTAGTTTTTCCAACTATTTTCTTGAATATAAAACATGTTAACATAATGTTAACATATTCTTAATGACCAAAGTTGTATTTTCAAATAGACCAAATAAATGGATCTTTGAATATTTCCGATTTTGACTAAGTTTTTGCATTCTTTTGCCCAATATTACTTTTTAGTAAACAAATGTCATTTAAAGTAGGTATCAAATGAAAGCTTATTATATGTGCATTACAACTATTACAAATAATGGCAATTCTTATGTAATATAAACATCATACATCAATAAAACTTACCCTTACCCCAACAAATTAACTGTAAAATTGTCAATTTTTTGTCTATGTAAGCATAAAATTAACCAGAACACGCAAAATGTGTGTTGTATATGACAATGTTTCATAGATTATACCATGATTTCGTATTTTAACAGCAATTTGTTGACTTAAACTCAGCATTTTGCCTAAAATTGATGAAAAATGGGAATTTTCAACATTTCAGATTTGCCCAAATTTCACTGTTAAATCGTTATGTATGCCAAATCTGGAGGATACATCTGCAGATATGCCAATTAATTGTTCTGAGCAATACATTAGTTGTCTGAAAACATTGTTAAGAAAAGCAAGAAGTGTTTGATGTGACTCAAAATACCGAATATCTTACCCCTACCCCAACAAATTTTCCTTCAAATTGTCAATTTTTTGTCTATGTTCGCAACAAATTAACTCAAACACGCAAAATGTGTGTTGGATATGACAATGTTGCATGAATTACATCATGATTTGGTAATTTATTAGCCATTTGTTGATTTAAACTTAATATTGTGCCCGAAATTGATGAAAAATGGGCCTTTCCAACATTTAAGATTTGGTCAAAATTCACTGTTAACCCGTTATGTATGGCAAATCTGGATGATATATCTGCAGATATGCCAGTTAATTGGTCTAAGCGATACATTAGTTGTCTGAAAACATTGTTAAGTAAAACAAGAAGTGTTTGATGTGACTCAAAATACCGAAAATTTTACCCCTACCCCAACAAATTTTCCTTCAAATTGTCAATTTTGTGTCTATGTTCGCAACAAATTAACTCAAACACGCTAAATGTGTGTTGAATATGACAATGTTACATAAATTACATCCTGATTTGGTAATTTAACAGCCATTTGCTGACTTAAACTAACTTTGTGCCTGAAATTGATGAAAAATGGGATTTTTCAATATTTCATATTTGGCCAAAGTTCACTGTTAACCCGTTATATATGACAAATCTGAATTATATGTCTGCAGATATGCCAATTAATTGTTCTTAGCAATACATGAGTTGTTTTAAAATAGTGTTTAGAATATCAAGGGGTGTTTAATGTGACTATGAATACAGAGAATCTTACCCCTTCCCCAACAAATTTTCCCTAAAATTGTAAATTTTTTTTGTGTAAGTTCGCATAAAAATAACTACAACACGCAAAATGGGTGTTATATATGACAATGTTGCATAATTACATCATGATTCGGTATTTTAAAAGCCATTTGTTGACTTAAACTCAATATTTGGCCCAAACTGATGAAAAATGGGAATTTTCAACATTTCCGATTTCTCCGAAGTTCATTGTTAAATCGTAATATATGTCAAATCTGGAGGATTCATCTGCAACTTTGCCACTTAATTGTTCTAAGTGAAACATTAGTCGTCTTAAAACACTGTTTAGAAAAACAAGGAGTGTTAAATGTGACTCTAAATACCGAAAAACCTTCCCCTACCCCAACAAATTTTCCATATGATAGTCATTTTTAACTATATTCGCATAAAAATAACCAAAACACACAAAATCTGCATTGAATATAACAATGTTGCATAATTTCTATAAGATGTTTCATTTTAAGTCCCACTTGTCAGCTTAAACTCAATATTGTGTACAGAACTGATGAAAAAATGGGAATTTTCAGCATTTCGGATTTGTCCAAAATTCACTTTTGAATAGTTATATGTGGCAAATCTGGAGGATTTATATGCATATTTGCCAATTCATTGCTCTAACCGATATATAAGCTATATAAAAACAATGTTTAGAAGAACAAGGAGTGTTCAATGTGACTCTAAATACCGAAAATTTCACCCCTACCCCAGGAAAATGATGCTTAAAAATCCCCAGAATATGTATGTCTGTACATTTATATGAACAAAACATGCTAATGTTTTACTTTCTTTAAAAAAAATGCATTTTATATATCGCAATATGCAATTTTAACGCCAAAATATGGCGTAAAATTATATATTTTGGGCGCTTTTCGTGAAAAGTAGGATTTTACAGCATTTCGGAAGTTTAAATCTACTTAAATGATCTTCTGCATGTCAGCTTTAGTGAAATACACACTAGAAGTCCAAAAAAAACCATTATTCTTTAATCATTTAGAGCCTAAATATTTCATATTTTCCCTTAATTTTAAAACTTATCATTAAATAATTATGGAGCTTAAAAGATGAAACTTAGGTTAAAACGAAAATACACGAATTTTTCGCGGTGTACTATAAAAGTGGCCCTATACTGTCTATGCGTGCAGGTTACGTTCGTGTTAACATGTTTTATTTTGAAGAGGGGATATAGGAGGACTGAAAAAAAACCGGTCTAGATGGGAAGTGGGGGTGCACGGAAAGTGATTTCAGCCCATGGTCTAAAAGGGGATTTCTAAAAGGCTGTCAATTTTTTGATTGATTTGACTACTTCTGGGCCTTATCTGAACACTTTAACCGCATATTCATGATTTTAAATGTACTCCAGTAGTGAAACCGTGTATTCTTTCTCTTTTGTGAAGAGGACGTTTGAAAATAACCCAAATTGCAACCAACAGAACGATTTTTTTCCACTGTACGCAAAGAAATTTTGTAGGTCACTTCTGTCACATTGTTGGAGTGAAACAGTACGCAAGGTTGTTGTGCAGTGATATTTTACTGTACGCATTTTACTATCAATATATTTATTTTTACTTATCAAAAGTGATAGATTTATTGAATTATGTCGCACTTTTACTACCTTTTAATCTACTGCAAATGATTATTCCAATTGTTCGTTCATTACTGAGGATTAAGCCTTCTTATTTAACTCAGAACATGACGATTAAGCCTTCTTATTTAACTCAGAGCATATTTACAGCATATTGAAATTCATATTATTTGTAACAATGCAAACACGATATAGAATTCACTTGACACATGGCGGGAATGAGTGTTCATCTCTGCATCCCTGTATTTTCATCAAGTAGTTACATGCACATGTATACTATATACATGCACGTAATTCTAGGTTTACATCGCCGATCAGACCAACTCGATCAACTGGACCATGCTGTTTTATCCAGATCAACGTCATAAAATGCATTGATCGAGATAACTCACGATGTCCACTCGACCTTTACCCGATTTAACACGACTGACACTCGACCATTCTCGATGTCCTTACGATTCACGTGCGATTTACACTCGACTCTCATTCGACCAACCAGACTTGGTCAGATTGAGCCAGATCATAGCCCGATCTGTGTTTGATTAACTAGACCTTGTCCGGAGAATATCGTGAAATGGTCGAGTGTGCAGTACGTTTGTATATATGGGGAAAACATGAAAATTCGGGGAACAGTTTTACATGGTGGTAGAAAAGCAAAATTTGTGGCCAATGTAGCTGATGCTTCAAGTAAAAAATGATTACTGTGATAAATATAGAGTAGCAGAAAAAGCGGATCTGCCACAGAAGGCGCATAATTTTGGTTAGACAGTAGCAAATGCTTCAAAGTCATCATTATAGAGGAATGAATGTTCGCTTTCACATACTAGCAGGTCATCCTCCTCATCATGCATCAGAATGCGACTGTGCAGTTTTCTTGTCATTAAATGTAGGACTAATCTGATGTATAAAACAGAAGACGTATCATCACATGTTATGGGTGGTATCTAGATTTACAGTAGTTTCCGTGTATAGCTTAAGGCCTGCTTTCTTTTTTTTTCCCTGCAGACAAAGCTTCTAACAACATACTGTTTGTGTGTAAGAAACACTATCTCGACTGTCTTGTGAAGGAGATGGGCATCGACAGTTCATCTGGAAACCAACCCTACTTATACCCCTAGTACAATATCGAGGGATGAGATTGTACAAAATCACACTTCAGTGTTATCATCATTTGGCATAAAAGCTAATGATGAAAACAATCAACTCCCTTACATCTACTGGGTACCTAAACTTCATAAGAATCCATACAAACAGAGATTCATTGCAGGGTCTTCCAGATGCACCACTAAACCTCTTTCACAGCAACTCACTACTTTGTTGACCGCAGTCAGAGACGGCCTGAAAAATTACTGTAATAAAGCTTACTCCACAAGCGGTGTGAATCAAATGTGGATTCTTAAAAATTCAAAAGATCTTCTTGAACAGCTTTCCTCAACCAGTCTTACCCATTGCCATAGCATTCAAACTTTTGACTTTTCTACACTTTATACAACCCTGCCACACAATAAACTGAAAACAGTAATTGCAGATTTAATACATCAATGTTTCTGCACAAAAAATGGAGAACGCAGATACACCTATTTAGTTGTAGGGAAAGACAAGACATATTTTGTTAAGAACCACACCGATTCAAATAAGAAGTACACCGAGACTGACGTAATCAAAATGTTAGAATTTTTGATCGACAATATTTTTGTCGAATTTGGAGGTCGTGTTTTCCAACAGACAATAGGGATTCCTATGGGAACAAACTGTGCGCCGCTTTTAGCTGACCTTTTCCTCTACTCGTACGAGGCCAAGTTTTTACAAGGGCTTATTCAAAGAAAACAAAAACATTTAGCCCAGTCCTTTAATTTCAGCTTCCGCTACATAGACGATGTGCTTTCTCTTAATAATCCTAAATTTAAGGATTATTTACATCAGATCTATCCAAATGAGCTTGAAATTAAAGAAACAACNGTTTGAAATCTAAGCTATATGACAAGCGTGATGATTTTAATTTCCCCATTGTGAACTTTCCCTTTCTTAGCAGCAATATACCTACCTCTCCAGCCTATGGAGTGTACATTTCACAGTTGATTCGTTACTGTCGAGCTTGTAGTTTGTACAGTGATTTTTTGAACAGAGCAAAAACACTGTCCCAAAAGCTGCTTAGTCAGGGATTTGTTCAACCTTTGTTAATTTCATCCCTCAAGAAATTTTATGGCCGTCACCATAGCATCATTGAAAGATATGACGTGTCAGTATCCCAAATGAAAGTGGACATTTTCATCTAGATTCACGTCTTCCCGGATTTGACTACCGACTTTGACATTTTCCCGGATTGAATCACTCACAGTGTGACGGGTGCTGTTAACAGAGCAGGACATGCTTACCCTTCCGGAGCACCTGATGTCACTCTCAGTTTCACTGGAGTTCACACTGTGAGTGCCTTTGTTCTGAATGTTGTGGTTTCTGGTTCTGTGCTTTGTGTCTGTCTGGCGTCATTGTTTTTGTGTCTAACGTCATTGTTTTCTGTGTTCTCGTTTTTGCCCTGTCTTTGGACTTCGATTTTTGTGAATGTCACCCCTTTGTTCCTTCGGTATTCTACTGCCGTTGTTTCTGTAGAAAAATCCTGTTTTTAGAAAGTGAAAATGGCGAGCGGCTGTCCGGTAGGTACATCATTTGCCCGTTGCAAATATTAAAGATTTTTTTATCTCCTAGTACATGTTACAAATGTTCAAAATCGCATTTTTCTTATGTCATTTAGCTTGAATCAAATCTTGTGATAAGAGTACCAACCTGCTCGGAAGAAACAACATTTAATTCTTGAATTCATGTGTTTAGTGAATCTGTTTTTGGAATGTGTTTGGTACATCTTGGATTCAATTTCAATAGCTAGTCGATTGAATGTAAGCCCCCTGCACGTCATCCTTTAATTCTACTAGTGGCATGCACAATCTGATATTCTTTTCTACAATCCTGATATAGCCAGGTTAAGCTTTTGCCATTGTTTTGTGTCCGTTATCCATGAACTTTGCATTCAAATATATTTTATCTCGATTGGTTTAATGTGAAAAACCGTCATGTCCGCTTCTAATCATATATAACCGCCAAGTGGGAATGTAGTTTTAAATTGGATCTTATGAGAAAACTCAATCAAACGTTACCTCTGAAACCCCTAAGCAAATCAGACCAAACTTGTTACGATTGCCAAACGATGCCCCTTTTCAAAAAAGTGTCTGCCATATCGTCAGCTAATACAAGATCACCGCCAAAAGGGGACAAAAATAAACATTGTACCAGAAGGAGTTTTACTGTACCAATTGCAGCCAAAAAGTGGTCAAAATAGTCCTTGGATGTTCCAATTTCAAAATAGTATCTATCTTCTCCATATGCAATCTAACGGGAAACATAGTTTAATATTCGACCTTACTAAGCCATTCAAAGATCTTCTACTCTGAAACTACTTTGCCAATTGGCCAAAATTGAAGGTAATAGTCCTTGACTGGTCCCCACTTGAGATACAGTTGGGTGCAGTCATAACCTCCCATCCAAGTTAACTCAAGGTTAACTTAGAACAGTTCTAAGTTAACTTGAAGTTAACTTAGAGTAGACGTAGAACAGTTCTAGAAACGGTCATAAAAACGGTCATTTTCTAAGTAAACTTAGAACAGTTCTAAAAGCAGTCATAAAATAGAGCAGTTCTAAAAGTGGTAATAAAATCGGTCATTTTCTGAGTTAACTTAGAACAGTCCTAAAAGCAGTCATACGGAAGACCATGACTGCTTTTAGAACAGGTTATGACCGTTTTTAGAACAGTTCTACTAGATGCCTGCTTTTAGAACGGTTCTTGAAAATGACTGCTTTTAGAACACTTTCTAGAGCAGCTTTAGAACTGTTCTAGAACACTAGAACAGTTCTAAGTTAACTTTGTGAGAGGTTATGACTGCACCCAACTAGTATCCGGCAGATTCTCATCATATCAAAGATGATCAACAACCAAACTTGATCATAATAGTCTGTTGAAAGCCTCATTTTGGTATATTGTGAAAAGATTACATGCTGTCGTGTTAAATCGAGTGAAGGTCTTGAGTGGTCGAGTAAAAGACGGATACAGGTCGAGAAAAAATCGGGTTACGGTCGGGAAGATCTTGTACAGGAAAAAAGAAAGAATCGTGATCGAGTACTAATCGAGTTGGTCTGAAAGCGACTCGGCATAAATCGAGAAGCGAGTGAGTTAAGGTCAAGTAGAGATCTCCATGATCGGCTAAAATTTTGAAACTCAAAACCGATTCCTTTTCGACCTCTTCACAACTACCTCGATCAGACCCCGATTGATTCCCGACCTGTCCTCGACATATAATGCACACGACCTCTTCACGATATTTTTTGACATGGAGTTAGTAAGATCGCCCCGATTTGGTTAGTAGACCGAACACGAGCATTTAAGATCAGTGTTCCGATCGATGAATATTCATGAATATTCATAGATCGGGTTCGGTCGAGTTACTTTGATCGGCAGTGTAAACCTAACATAAAAAGTTTGCATATTTACTTAATGACGGATGCAGATACCATATATGTTGTGCCCTCATGATTTTTCTGGTGGGTGCTATTGCATTCGTGTCATTTCCTCTGCGTTCTAATTCACAAAATGATTTTTTTTTGCTCGAACATCATTTAGTCTATGTCTGTCATACTATAACGAATAGTGCCAGCGTATGCCGACGTGTTAAATATTTTTGCATATTCTTATGTGCGTTACATAATTCTAAACACGTTACAAACACGATTGAAACCCGTTCACTTGCGTTTTTAAATGTTGGTTGCGTCGGAAAATTTTGAAAATGCTAAAAATTTCACCAATTTCGCCAACCTGTTATTGATAAATTTTGCACACGCTGGACCAACGCCAGCTCAAGAGGTTCGTTAGATATACAAATGTTGTGTGTGATATGTAGATATTTCTCGAACGCTGTTTTATTGCGGGGTAGGCATTTTTAAGTAGGCGGTAAACGGGATCGTGGCAAAAAAAGTGCAAGTGAAAACGGGAGAACATGTCGCTTGTGAAGTAAGAACTACAGAAAAAGGAGCCTGTGAAACCGAAAAAGTTGACCTCTTAATAAGAGTTTTTGTAAAATATTTTACCGCTTGGGTAACGCGAAAATTGCGGAAAAATTGATGACGGGGAAAGGTACCATCTTCTAAAACACTGTTTTAAATTGACACAAAAGGCTATTTACAGTCATGTCTGACTGTTGATAAGTCAGAAATCATACAAGTGTGGCTTATATTAATTTTAGTTTTAATATATATATACTTAATATAAGAAAGATAACAGGAAACACCTACAATGGCCGTAAACCACAATCACATGCCACAATCAACAACTTACATGTACCAGAGACCACTTTACGTGATTTTGGCAAACATTCTGAAATTTACCCAACATTATCGGAACAAACTTCACTCCTAATAGAGCCCTTCTATTTTAATACATTTGTACCTGCCAGATTTCATTTGATAACATAAAAAAAGTGAGGACCTGAAAATCTTTACCCATTTATTGCATTGTCAATAGCGGCAATCTTGTTTTTCCGACTAGGACCGAAATTGAATGAAAGGAATAGGTCATGTTTTTATAAATTTAGGAGCCACATAAGGGGCCGACTATTTGTTTTTATCGGGGGGGTATATACAAATAAAACAATGATGTGACACGGCAGAAATTAATAATCTGCCAGAGAATAACATGTAAATAAATATTTTTTTCTAAATCATTTTTCTACGCGATATCCCCCACCGAAATCCTCTAAAACATAGTCCATTTTAAATCAAATTTATACGTTCAAAACAATTATGCAAAATGACTACTTTTTATGAATTTTTTTTTGTATTTTGAAACCACTCGAGTCGATGTCACTGCTGCTGGTCAAGAGGTCCGAGAAGAAATTCACAAGTCCAGTAGTCAGACTTGTCTGAAATGAAAATTTTAATTCGCGTTTTATGGAAATTTAATTGTTTTTATCTTAAAACTACAAAGGTTTCATGCCATGTATTGCACTCGGTTGATGTCCGTGGTACTGGATTTGATCTTCTATTTAGATATTTTCGGTAATGAATACTTCTTTCTTACTATTTTAGGATTATGGCTCTTCATATTATTTGATTCTATTGATGAAAAAATACTCCTTGAAACACGTGTGCAACATAGTAAAATTTACTGTTAAGGTCTATTATGCAACTTGGGAAGGGGGTGGGGTACTTTTGTATTTTCAGATTACATTAATCCCGACTGACGACGGAATCGGGCATCTCCGAATCTCTCTTTCACTGTCTGTGACTTGGGAAAAACTGAAGTATTAATGTTAAATATTTGCATTTATATAACTTAAGAATATTTTCACCGATTTCAGTACTGTTACCTTTTCAACAAGATCAAAATGACTATATTTTGACTCTGTAGATCCTCTAATAAGAAAAAAAAAGAGAAAAAATCTACCCTTTTCCATTATGAAGCAGAAAACAACCATTCCTGTAATACTTTTAGACCAACTACGCGTATAGCTTCACTACATTCATGCGAACAATAAAAATGAGTGTTGCAATAAAAGTATGACCTACAGTAAAATGCTCCGTACAGCTGCAAAAATCGATTCCAGTGCTACAACCTAAACTTATATTCAAGTCCTGTTAACGGCAACTTGGAATCATCATATGCTATCTTCGGACAGAGTCTTCTAGGGGAAAACACTGTAAAACGTTTGAAATTACCACAAGAAAGAGTTAATTTATAAAGAAATTAGGTCGTGACTGACAATATCTGCATTTATACATTTGAACTCATCATTCCTGCACGAGAAAGCGTAAGCTTAAAGGACATATGATACTGAAGTAATTTTGGGGAAAAGATTCAGAAAAAAAATTCTGATAACTACTAGTATGTATTTTCAGCAGTTGAGGTAGAAGTTCATTCATGCATATCTTGTTTATTGTACACCAACGATGCGCCATGCACCTGACCAGCAATCATTTTATCAGGTACAGTGATCCTATAGGGTTATCTTATCAGTAGCATATATTCAAATATTCAAATAAAATGGAATACTATGATTCAAAAAATTATAGAAAAGTGAAGTACTATTTTCCAGTCAACTGAATCTACTATTGAGGACACATAGCGTGTGCACGAACTAATGGAGTTTGATTTTAAGTATGATATAAGCGGTTATTTCCCCTATCAAATAGAATGTACAGTAAGTAAGAGCCAAACCGTCAGTCTAAAACACATCAACGCAATCTAAAAGTCGTATATGTTTGCATAGTACGGTGGTACATTTAAGACACACGATTTTTTTTTTAATATGCCGAGCGCTCGACTTATTTTCTCAAGCGCTCGACTTATAATCTCGAGCTCTCGACTTATTATGTCGAGCGCTCGACTTATTATCTCGAGCTCTCGACTTATTATGTCGAGCGCTCGACTTATTATCTTGAGCTCTAGACTTATGTGGTTGATAGGAGATTACCTTGTCGCTGGCAACGGGGTAGAAAGGGTCACGCTCTGTGCAGAATAAAGATTCCTTCTATATATTTGGATACCGAAGAGTAGGCCCATTTTCCAGTGGCAGTCAAAAATCGTTGCCCGGTTGTCCCTTTCACCTGGATTCTTTCTGTTTTCTTTCAGATTAATGTTTGAATTGATTATAACTTGTTCTCGTCCTGATATAGCTAAAATATTGCCGAGTGGACAGATAGAACCATGGCGGGAGGGACAACCGGGCAACGAAATTGGAAAAGGGAACGGTTGGAAATTTAGGCTCTTATACGGTCCCAAAGGCCTGCTCTTCAGTATCGAAATATATAGAAGGGATCTTTTTTCTGCACAGAGCGTGGCCTTTTTTTTGCCTACAGCTGTATTATGACCCTGGCTAACCCGTCACAAGCGAAAATGTATTCCCTATGCACCACCTAAGGACGCCCCCGACTAGCTCTGTAGACGGAGGAAGCTCCTGATCCCTAGCTCAAGTGCCGGGTCATGTATACGAAGTGACAAATGTATTAAATATCATTTTAACCTACAAAAAATCCGAAATTGGAAATAAAATATGTCGAGAGCTCGACATAATAAGTCGAGCGCTTGAGGTAAAAGGTCGAGCGCTCGACATAATAAGTCGAGAGCTCGAAAAAGGTCGAGCGCTCGACATAATAAGTCGAGCGCTCGACATAATATTATTAAAAAATAAAATTTTGTGTGTCCTAAATGTACCACCGTAGCATAGCGATTGGAACTATATTTATTTGATTCTAGGTGTCTTTTAATTGAAAAAGATGAAGAAAAATCCATCTTTTCCCAATTATGAAGAATAAAACAGCCGTTTTCGTAATACATTGAGTCCAACTATTACAGTAATGCGTACAGTAAAAAAGTGTTGCACTCCAACAATCCGAAAAAAGTGACCTACAGTAAAACGCTACGTACAGCTACAAAAATTTATCGCAATGCTACGCCCTACATCGTACATTTAATTTCTGTTCATGACAGCTTGGGATCATCATATGTCATCTTTTGATCCATTATTTTGTGAAAAAAACACAGAAGATTTTTTTTAATTACCACGAGAAGTGGTAAATTAAAAAAGAAATTCGCCCGTGACTGACAATATCTTAATTTATATCCATTTGTTCTCATCATTCCTGCACGAGAAAGCGTAAGTTTAAAGAGCACATGATAATGAAGTTATTTCAGAAAAAAATATATGGAAAAAATTCTGATAAGTATGTTTTTTCTGCAGTTAAAGATGAAGTTCATCTATGCATATCTTGTTTATTGCACACCAACAATGCGCCAGGTGACCAACAATCTTTTTATCGGGTACAGTGATCCTATAGGGTGTTTCAAAAATTCATTTTTATCGAGTTGTTAAATCTTTTAACCGTCTACAGACTTTGATTCACTAAAAATTGTTGAAAAGTGCCAAAGAAATGGGCATTCACATTTGGGTACCCATTTTGTCCCATATAAGAATTTCCACTTCTGTTTCGGTCATTTTCAAATTTGGAAGGGTATGGTGCTTAGAATAAATATTTTGACTTGACAGCGTCGATTGAATCGTCAAGACACAGAAATTGTTGAAGAAAGGGCTTTATTGAATCGGTTCCTGAGAGGAAATTGATTTTTTTTAAGGCGGATAAATTTTTGGGGTAAAAGTGCAAATTTAAGAAATTTCTGCTTTCCGAGGATGCATGAACAGATTGTAGCTATTAGTAGAAAAGTTTGTTTCTACGAAATTAAGCCACACGTAGAAGCAAAATACAAGAAAATGTGCATCACTTATTGACTAAATTCAGTAAGAAAAGGGTATTCAATAGCAATTTAGCCTACATTATGATCTTTTAAATAAAAACTATTCGGGAAAATTAAATGGGAAATTAGATTTTAGCTGCAAATAGCAAATACAAGCTAGAGGCTCAGAGACTGAGCCTGTATCGCTCATCTGACAAAATGCTTCTATGCCATGCATGACCAAAAATGATGTAAAGCACATTCCGTACTTCAACCCTGTACAGTTTGGTTGAATTTGCTTCAGTGGTTTCAGAGAAGATGAAAATGATATTTTCCTATAGGTCTCATTATAATACTATGTTTACTACCGGTATGTTTTGCACTGTTTTTTGTCTGATTGGAACAAAATGAGCAATCTTTGTAAAGGTCCTATAGTACATCATTCCTGTGTATTTTGGTTGATTTTGCTTCAATGGTTTCAGAGGAGATGACAATTTGATTTT
>MJUU01008811.1:7190-27285 GCA_002080025.1 Modiolus philippinarum
ATCCTAGACTCCTATAGACATAAAGTAAACTAACTAGAAAAAAAGACAAGACACACAAAGGCTTAATAAATTTCCTGACTTGGGACATTCATGTTTATTCTTTGTACGTTTTGTAGCAATAAAAGTCGTGGATGTGGATGTGGACTTTGTTCAATTACTATTATCTAAATTAATGTAAATTCTAAAACTGAAGGATAAACTCCCTCAATCGTAGTTTTGTCCTTAGCTCTATTTGATATAACTGATTATTCGAATTTCGTTTGGTTTAATGCATTTTAACATTTTTTTGAAATAATGGATTTCCTTTGTTTGGGTTCTAGTGCTGCTGATGAGGAATTAATTTCCGAAAAGGCCATACAGCTCATTAAAATTATTGCAACTGGAGTTAACATATTTGTTATGTTCTCATGTTCATTTACTCCATATCCTTGCGTAAAATATTTAATACAGGAGTTTGTCTTTTATTGCAGTGTGGAGTTGGTAAAACAATTCCCCGTGGTAGAGATGTAAGCTCTTTATTTTTCTTAGATATGGTGTAATTGTACATGAGATGATACCTCATGTGTACACTTTGTTCAATTACTATTATCTAAATAAATGTAAATTCTAAAACCGAAGGATAAACTCCCTCCATCGTAGTTTTGTCCTTAGCTCTATTTGATATTACTGATTATTCGAATTTCGTTTGGTTTTATGCATTTTAACATTTTTTTGAAATTATGGATTTCCTTTGTTTGGGTTCCAGTGCTGCTATTGAGGAATTAATTTCCGAAATGGCCATACAGCTCGTTAAAATTATTGCAGCTGGAGTTAACATATTTGTTATGGTCTCATGTTAATTTACTCCATATCCTTTCGTAAAATAAGATTGGTTATATTGTACAGGTCTCGTGGTATTTAGACATTGTTTATTGAAAATCCCGCATCCATGACCAGAATAGACATGGATGTAGAACTGGTCGACATTTAGCAAAGAATTCCACCCAAACCGGTGCTAGGGGCTGTCTTGAACTTATTGGAAAGCTCATTGTTGAAGGCCTCATGGTGACTTCAAGATGAAGAACAACAATAATGGCGTTGTTCCTTTGCTTGTTTACCATGTATTGGTAGAGACTTTGTCTCATGTGCATTTACTCCATATCCCTCCATTCATCAAGGAAACAGACTAATCTGTTGTTCTGTCCTTTTTCTGAATAGGACTTATAGCTTAAATTAATTAAGAACATATCCATTGTAAAGTTTTTATTTTGCAGAGAAGATTTACGGGAAACTAGTAAAAGTAAATATAAGTAATGCTATAAATATAGATTAATATTTGTGTGATGTAAAAATATCAGATATCTAGGTAATATGAATCGAAATTAGGCATGACAATATGAGACATAAAATTCAATAATTTTCAAACAAATATTCAACACTGTAGCGCTTCTTCAGGTCTAATACTTAGTTCACCACTGACGTCACAAAGGTCCATGTAAAAAATATTAATTTTCATGAGTAATAAAAGCTATGGCACGGATATGTCGTCTACTTGTTCCTGTAATAAAAAATAAATTTTTGTAAAGTTTTGTAATCTAAAATCGAGGGAGGAGTATAGAAGCGTATAAGTGCCATTTTTACGTATTTTATTTTTCATTTTTCATACTATAATCTGTAAAATTTAAACCTTTTCTGTTAAAACTGATAATTTATTCTGAAAATTTATACTTTTATGTGTAAAATTTACACTTTAATCTATAAAAATTATACTTTTTTTCTGTAAAAGTTGCACTTTAATCTGTAAAATTTACACTTTTTTCTGTATAAGTTTCACTTAAATTCTTTTAAATAATAAATATAGAAGTTACTGTGAATTTTGTTTCTGCGTATGGCAATTTCGACAATTAATCTCACTTCAGTGCTGATCAAATAAAACATTTTTGAATATTTTACGAAAGGATATGGAGTAAATGAACATGAGACCATAACACACATGTTAACTCCAACTGCAATAATTTTAATGAGCTGTATGGCCATTTCGGAAATTTATTCCTAATCAGCAGCACTAGAATCCAAACAAAGGAAATCCATAATTTCAAAAAATGTTTATAATGCATAAAACCAAACGAAATCGGAATAATCAGCAATATCAAATATAGCTAAGCCTAAGGACAAAACTACGATGGAGGGAGTTAAGCCATATATAAACCGAAATATTTGTACAGCTGGAAGAAAACAAATTACCAGTAAGATCTAAATAGACAAGGAATATTCAGCTTAGAACAGAGCTTTGCAATAGGGTGATACTCCTTAGGTTTATACGAAATTTATATTTTGCAAGTCATCAAACAATACTAAAAATGAAAAAAAAGACAATGCAATAACAATATAAATCTAGATACCTATTTCTCGCACATGTAATTCAGCTTTGCAGAGCATATGCGATCATTCCACTTGTAGGTATCTATCTTATTATGTCTATTCCAAAGTTCGACACAGTCTTCGCCTTTCCTTCCAGCATTGTCTGGTTGGTTTTGATCCCAGTCAGTAAAGGTTGGGTCAGAATTGTCTGACACCCATTTGTATTTACCTTCTTTGCCGTGGTCATTGAGTCCGATCCACATACCATTACTTCCAAATTCTTAAAACCAAACAAAGATATGAAAAAAATGTAGATAGAATGTAGGTTATTTTGAGAAAAAGTCAATAAATTCTCATCCAACTTTTGAGGAGCTAAGGACAGACTGGCAGATGATTTGCATTGCAGACAATCATTTATGGTACAAATTGCTGTAAATATGACAATTATATGGTTAAATGATTTGAAAACAGCACTTTAATTGTTGTAGCTTTTGTTTGTTGTTTGGAAACAATTTGTGTTACCTTTGATGCATTTTGTGGACATTTACAATCCGTCCTTTTTGGGAGACTGAGTTGCCGAGTGGTTAAGGTAGTTAATATACCAGTGCAATCACTGTAGCCTATCACCATTGTTAACAACAAACGCGGCACACTCGACTTTGAACATTCGTGATAAGGTATGTCAGTTACCTTCCCAAGTTTGGTGGGTCTTTTTGTAGTACTCCGGCTTCCTCGACCACTAAAACTAACCGCCGCAATTTAACTGCAATACTATTGCAAAGAGCGTTAAACCCAATCAAACAATCAAACAAACAAGTCAGTGCTTCCATTTTATGGTCAAATTGATATCAGACTTGTACTAGATAAAACACCGACTGTCATACTTTGCTTCGTTAGAAGGGGAATGCTATTCTCAAAATAAAACAATGTTTGGTTTTAGGTAATACATATGGAAGGGACTGTCAAATTATTATGCCATGAGGTTAGAATCGGTCATCAAAATGTAGCCTTTTGAAGGCCTCATGGTGACTCCAAGATGAAGAACAACAATAAAGCGTTGTTCCATTTCTTTGTTTCGCCATGTATTTGTAGAGGCTTTGTCTCCTGTGTATTTACTCAATATCCATTCATTGATTATTTTGCATGTGTTCCTCTCATCAAACTATCCGATCTGACACTCATCATGGAATTATGATTACTAAAACAAAAGGATTAGTTGTAACTAACCTAAACGAGATCAAATACTTAGTAAGTCGACTACACTCTACACTCGGGTAAACCCTCGTTCAATATTACTTTATTCATAGATGTGTAATACATCTATGCTTTATTGCTTTGTTAAACCCAATAGTGATCTCATGGAAGTGTCATAATTGTAGTGCCTTAAGGTAGTAGACCTAGGTTAAGGGACATAACTCTTAAAAATCATAGGTGAGTTTGTTGAAATCATTTTCATAAACAGATTCTAAGCCTCTGAGTAACATAGATGATTTTTTATTCTTTTTCACGTCAATGCTTAAAAAGCATTGATGAAACTAACTATTTCAAACGTCTTACTGATTTAAAGAGTTATCTCCCTTAACATAGGTCTACTACCTTAAATATATTCTGTTAGGATCTACTATTACCATCCATCATAGATTTCAACCAAACGTTTTCTCCTTGGTCATTCACTTTTACCAAATCAGCACCTCGATTTCTGCAGTCTCTCTAAAATACAAATGAAATTCTGATTCACAGATTATCTAAATTACAAAGAAACAAGAAGCCTTTAAGAGCCTGTATTGCTACATTAAACCATGACCTTTAATAATCCGAAAGGTCATACTACCCAGTGTTAACAAATGTTGCTAGTGGCTGCAACCTTGGATGAGGTATGGACATTGTAAGCAATTTTAAAGGCGACCACGTGTACTATTGTAACCTAGTTTGGTTAAATTTGGTTTTGTGGTTTATGAGACTAGCCTGAAGATCGCATTTTCAATGCAATTTTATAACTCTGTTCACAAGTGATGACTTTTGTGTATGAGATACGAATATAAAAACCACTTAAGGTAGTTCGTGCGTAATAAAAATATCGGACAGAATTTTTTTATTTTAAGTTATTTTGTAGTTCTTAGCCCATTTGTTCAAAAAATAAAATGAAAAAAAATATATCACCGATCATCTTTTCCTGTAATCAGGCTTTGAAAATCAGGCAAAATTCAGTATTTTTCAGCAATATTTACGAAGAATATATAGGGAACTGTGAGAACATGCTTATTGTTTAGCTTTCATATGAAATAAACATCAGATAGTTTTTTTTCATTTTTTTGACATTTCAGAGGTATACATTTCAGTTATAAGTTGAGCTGATAAAATCACTATGTCACCGTTTGCTTAAGAGAAATATTTTATATAGTTTACGAAACAGACAATATTTATGGTAAAAGGGAGCTAATTCGCGGGAAAGTGTATGTCAATGTATTATGACGTCACAATGGAAAGGCCAAATAAGGAATATTCCGGCTTGAAAATCCAGTCAATTTCGCATCCGACTTGTGTTTCGCAAATGCGCCAATCGAATGCGCCGTGTATTAGTGTCGATCTACTTTAACACTTTCAAATTAAAACTTTGAAATTAAGTAAACTATGACTAGGATGATCAAATTTGGTTATAGTTTTCAAGTAGTTCAGAGGAGTATTTGAATGTATTTCCGATTAAGGTCATATGTTAAAATATGTTTCTTTCAAATAGCCAACATGCACAAGAAACTAGCATAAATGCTGCTGATGAGGAATTAATTTCCGAAATGGCCATACAGCTCACCAAAATTCATTGCAGTTGGAATTAACATATGTGTTGTGGTCTCATGTTCATCTACTCCGTATCCTTGTGTAAAATGAATAAAAATCTCCCAAAATTGGGGACTGCAGCTGCTTTGCATCTGTATTTGACCGATTTGATACTAAATTTTATCTTAAAACTCCAAGTTTTAGACAAATTATTTGGTATATTATACAAAGGGGATAACTCAAATTATTTTTCTTATCCCCTAAGTTTTTTTCACAATTTTATTGTATTTTTTACATAAGGGGATAATTCTGTTAAATTGTAAACCAGCTGTTAGTCCCCAGGTTTTGCAAGTTGTAATATAATTTGTATTAAGTAGTAGTTACTCAATAAATATTGCAATTTACATCAGTGTTAATTTCCATATTGGGAAACCAATATTTTAGAAAATTATGGAGTATATGTATTTGAAACCCAAGAGTTCTTGGAATTGTGGATTTAATAGTATTTCACTAGTTGGAGATCTCATTTGAATTATCTTGTTTATTTAGATTTGAAATAGTATCACGAGGAGTGTGTATATAAGACAATATTCAATAGGTTTATGTTGTTGTTAAAGGAGTGTGTAAGTGAGTCGACTTGGCTGGCATTACATTTGAAGTATAAGTTTTAAGTTTATGTAGTAGAATCATGAGAAAACACATCAGATGTTTACAAGTCATTGTAAATTTTATGTTGAGTCTATTGCATTGGATAATAACAGGACTATTGACTAATATGATTGTTCAGAGAGGAAGATCTTTGTTTGAAAGCATTGCCCATCGGACCCTACGTCAAACTATGTTACCGCTTGCAATCAACGTTGAAAGAGCTACGTACATGAAAATTATAAGCATAAAAGAACATAACTCATGGATTAGTGCGACCAAGGGTTTGTTACAATTGGTACAATTGTTTCGGAGAAGATTTTGTTTACGGTAGATGACGGAAACATTACGGACGCCAAGTGGTGACTATAATGGTAACAATTAAAAGGTTGAATTCATGAAAGTGCAATATATATTTGAGTAACAAAACTTATATAGAAGAGTTTCTAGTATCATATAAAAACATATCAATGTTTGATTCTGAAAAAGTATAGACAAAATAAAAAAAGAATGCACAACATACTTTGGCTTGTTCCCAGTCTTTCTTGTTTTTACCATAGAAGTAACAGTGGCCATTGTTTAGAATCCAACCATTGCCGCAGGAAATATACTGCTCAATTTCACCTGCAAAGAAGTTGCTATCTTGATAAATTTTATAAAAATGCATAGTGCAAAAACAATACATTAACTTTAGGCTTCGACGGACGAAGCCCAATTTGTACAGTTCTTATATAGAGCTCTACAAAGTTTTCTTGTATCTTAATTAATGAAATTGTCTTAGTAACGCTAATTTTGATTGGATGGCGTAAAAATTTTCAGGTGGTGAAATCCACGATTTACCGTCGGAACCAATAGCACTTGTAATCATACCAAACTTCCTATTTTATTTTATTTTTTTTTCATTTTACCGTTCTTAATCGGATTTACATTAGAAAAGAATAACAATTTTTTTTTTTTTTTCAAAAAATATTTTGAAGCTGATTTAATGTAAAAAATATTTTTGCTGCAGAAATGATGAAAAAAATATTCTGAAGGAGGCTTTTTTGCCCAAAGAAATAATGCTAATTTTGAAACAAAATATTTTGTTGATGCAAATTAAAAAAAAATCTGTAAAGAATAAAAAAAAACAACCCCCTCTCGTCAAGTTAAATATTCGGTCCCTTATGACAGTAATATAAGCCTTATACTAGTCGTTAGCATTTATATTCAAGTGTATATTTTTTTGTATTTTTCAAACAAAAGAGCAGTTCCGATTTTGGGTTGGTTCCCCGTTTATTTGTGAATGAATGATGTGTTTCCGGGATGTGTTTAAACTTTTGGATTTTTTTTTCAATTTTATTATCATTTTCTATATTGTTAGATGTTGTTTTACGTAATACACATATTGAGCACAAAATTTTGTAACATATATGTCCACACGTCAATTTCTCAATTCGAATGCGCATTCAAATTTGAATTGACTAATTTTCTTTGTGATTGTCCAATTAGCATTAACTTCAACTGACGTTCGGACATGATGCGTATTTGAATGCAAATTGCGATTCGCTTTGTGACAACGTTACCTAGGACATGAATCATTTCCCAATGCAAATTAAGCAGCTAATTCGAATTTGACTAATGCGAATTAAGCTAATTTGAATTGACTCATGCGAATTCAATTCGAATTAAGTGTTAAAAGTTATTGGTAATTTTTTAGACGTCTGCTTCGAACAAAGATGTTAATTTCCTACCTTGTGAAGCTGCCAGATCCACGCTGACCACTGCAAGACAAACCAATGTGAAAATTTGCAGGGACATAATGCCGAATAGATTGACTAGAAAGTGTCTAGTGTCTACAGGTATGAAATAGGGAGTCAAAAAGCTTTTATATAACACATGTTGAGAATGAAACAAACCTCAGCCAGTTATTTTATTTAATTTAATGTCACGTGAAAGTATATATTTGTGGTTAAAAGTGGTAATTTATATGGATGTCAGGAAATATAACCGGGTTTGGTTGTCAAACTTTAAATTTACGCAATGCCCCCGACAGGAAATAATAAAAAATAATAAACCTTGTTTTTTATATGCAAGATTTTCACCAATGTGTGAATATAAAGATATGTAAAGAATTGCGAATATATCAAAGTATTTTTTATTCAGTATGCTGATTTTCCCCCTGGAAGTTGTATTTCATTTTCCGAAACCAATTTAAAGAAGTGAAAAGAATCCGCAAAAAGTTTTCGAACAGACTTATTATAAATAACAGATTATAATGATCTTGACTGTGATCTTGCATTATATCTAATTAGCTCATCTGACCCAAAAGGGTCAATGTGAGCTATTGCTATCACTTGGCGTCCGTCGTCCATTTGACTTTTCACATTTTCATCATCTTCTATGGAACTACTGAAGCAAATTCAACCAAACTTTACAGGTATGATGTATGGAAGGTCCTTTACAAAGATTGCTACAATGTAATTTCGTTTCGATCTGACAAAAACATGGCCGCCAGCACGGAACTTAAGTTTGGACCCTATGGGAAAAATCACATGTTCATCTTCTCCTCAGAAACGACTGAAACAAATTCAACCACACTTTACAAGAATGCTGTACTAAAGGTCCTTAACGAAGATTGCTCATTTTGTCCCGATCCTATAAAAAAAACGTAGCCGCCATCACGGAACAAAGTTTATAATTGGACCCTACGGGAAAATCACATTTTCATCTTCTACTCTGAAACAGATGAAGCAAATTCAACCAAACGTTATAGGAATGATGTACCTAAGTCCCTGAACAAAGATTGCTCATTTCGTTCCGATCCGATGAAAAACATGGTCGCCAGCACGGAATATAGTGATAGTGTATTCTTGAACCGTATGGAAAAGTCACATTACCATCTTCTCCTTTTAAACAACTGAAGCAAATTCAACCAAACTTTTCAGGAATGATGAACGGAAGGTTTTTTTTTTTTTTTTTTTTTTTTCTTCATTACAGTCCGACAAAAAACATGGCCTCAAGTGCAGAACATAGTTTAACATTGGAGCCCAGTATTAGAAAACCATCCTTTTCATAATCTTCTCTGAAACTATTCAAGCAAATTTAACTAAAAGTATAGAGGGTCCTTTAGAAAATTACTCATTTATTTCAATAGGATCAGAAAAAAAACACGGGTGCTAATGGAGAACATATCTAAACATTAGACCCCATTGGTGAAAACATCATTTTTTAGTCATGCATGGCATAAAAGCATTTTGTCAGTTGAGCGATACAGGCTCAGTCTCTGAGCCTTTAGTTTTTTTGTTTTTTTTTTTGTTTGGTTCCACTCAATTTGTAAAACTACTTGAAATATTTTTGTCGGTAGAAAAAAACAAAACATTTGCACAGTGTTTACATTTTAATTTGCTGAAAATACAAAACATATAAACTCCCAAGGTCCTGTAGGTTTACTCTTTATGTTACACATGTATTAAGGTAGATAGACACTGTTGCACTGCGCAGTGTAATCGCGCATCAGAAAAATACAAAGTCGAATACGGGTTTGGTTTGATTGCCTTGCCGGAACTGTCCTTTGACAGGTTTTCCTTTGTGACGTCATAATTGATTGACTAATATGAAACGTCATATTCAGACCATTTTGCCGCGAATTAACTCCCTTTTCCCGTAATTAATGTTTCTTACGGAAACTTAATAAAATATCTCCGTTACAAGCATGGTGACGTATACATTTTTTCGTCGCAACCAAGAGATCATATCATAAACTATCTATTTACAAAAACATATGAAATTCTCATGGAAAAAAATTTCATTTTTATTAAGCTGAAAATTGCCTTTCCATATTTTTCCCGTGCATTCTATGTAAAAACAGATGAAAAAATGGCTAAAAGTGAGCAAACTTTGACATCAGTTCTAGAAAAATCAAGCATGGTGACCCATACTTTTTATTACATATTTCAAGTTAGTAAGATTTGTTCTTCAACTGAGCCGACTTTTAACAAAATCTCATGGAGATGAACATTAGTGTCTATCAACTAAAGTTGCATTCACCGGTAGTTTTATGCACAAAAGGGCAAAAATGCAAACCAATATAAAATGCAAAAACATGAAAGTTTTTCATGTAAATGCACCAGAAAAGAACATAATAAAGATAATCTTATAAAATATAATCTTGGTCCCAAGACGTACAACATCAATTTTGTATAAAAATCAAGGACCAGTAAAAGCAAAGCCTGACAAAAAAGATACAAAAATTTGTACAGAATTCAGGCGAAAATTGACAAAGTCTAAACATAGGGGAAAATGGTATGAAACCCCGTTTTTTCGAAGCCTGGGTCCGGTGATACATGATATTATTGCGGCACATTGAGCGGAAGTTCATTTGGTGTTGAAACAAAATGTTTGTTAACGTAACTGTTGACATTGCAAAATTGTACCCCTGGTTGATCTAAATAGCTGTTTGAAATGTCTTGTTTATTTGTTTTATTTTGTACTGTAATTATATGTATTGCCAACAACTAACAAGGAAGTAAAATTGTGCTTTTCAATAAAGTTATTATATTAATCGGGAGCGGTAAGGCCATACAATCTTAATTAATTGGTTCTCAGGCCATTTTTCATTGAAACTGATGAGGGAGAGAGGTGATTTATTTGCCAAAAAATAGACGAGGCAGCTTTTTACATTGCAAAATACAACCAAAAAAGTAGTGAGGGAGGTGATTTTTTATTTTATTGAAATGGCCAAAAATAGGGTCAATGAGGGGCTTTTTTCAAGCATCTAACTAGATGAAGGAGGGCTTGAGAACCAATACGTTTTTTCATGGCCCAAGACTTGCAAAAAGTTCTCATCAAAATCCATTTAAAAATTAAAGTACTTTGATATGGGGACGACCATTTGATTTTCAGTTGAGGTTTTGGTCGATTTTGTCCGGAAATATTATTTTTTTTCATGAAAATATCGAACAAAATATTTATTTGCAACAAATATGACACAAATTATTTATTTACATTTGAAACAAAAAATCTATTCTTTTAAATCTATTAAAAAGATGAAAATTTTAGTTCAATAATAATAGGATCATTGTGTAGGTTCTATGCTTTCCCCATGTGTTTCACTTCAGCAGAATAAAAATAAATAATAAATATTATTATCTGTTAGTGGTTGTAAGAGTACTGTGCCCGATATGTTATGCTTGTTGATGACCCCGCATCCATGACAGAATGATGTAAAACAGTGGATACATGGATGTAACGTTGAAAACTTCCGCATGTTGTTATACCCCCCCCCCTCCTTTGCCTAATTACCTAACCCTAACTATAACCCTACTTACCCTAACTCTAACCCTAATAACATAGAAATGCACTGTAGCATTAACACTAACCCTAGGGTTAGCGTAGTAATATTAACCGTATACAAAAAGGGTTAACCGAAGCACGAAATCCTTCCTCAAAATGGAACTCTACAGAACCCCAAGTGAATTCCGTTTAAATTAGTGATAGAGGTAGTCTTGAACTTACTGTGAGGTAAGAGTGTTTGCTCTTTGTGGAAAGCCTCATGTTACTTCAAGTTGGAGATCAACAATGAAAGCATTGTTCCATTTCCTTAATCTTGTCATGTATTTATAGGGATTTTGTCTCGTGTACATTTACTCCATATCCCTTTATTTGATCATTGTGCTTATTTATTGTCGTATTAAACTATTGCCAGACATTATATTATTCATTTGTCCCTCATTTGGATGTGCTGATATTGTAGATTTGGATATTTGAAACTTAACAGGAATGAACGCTAAGATTTTTAAAACAATACCCAAAGGGTAATTTATATGTTTCAAATCTCCAAGTATTTTACATCACCGCTTTTGACGTAATTAAGGTAAAAGTAAATAACTACATAGGTGGAAAATTACAACCACAGGCCACGAATCGACAAAGGAACACAAATGCGTTTTGTGGTTGTCTCATATCCGTGTTTTTTAATCATCAATTCTTTATAAGATAAACAACGTCTTTTTCTATGTAAATTTTTATCATCCAAGGTCAAACTTTATAAAACTATTATACAAAATCCATTCCGGTACGGATAAGCGAAATCCGGAATATAAACATTTTATAATTATTGATGAAACTGAACACAGAAAGTGGGAAAATCATACTCTAATTAAGACAAACGTCTTGACCATACCAACTAAGATATTACACCCCCACAAAAATCAACAAACCCTGTTTGTTTCCAATGGTCAAGACATTTGTGATACACATATTTTAGCATTCGTAATACATATGAATTAACTCATCAGGCATGAAAAGATTCTGCACGCAAATTTATTTTTCAAATTACAAACATTCAGATCTATATTTAAATGATGAAACCAGCAGAGACCCAGACTCTTTGAAAGGGGAAATTACAGTTAAAACTACATAGTGATCAGTTATGTTACTTCAAATGAATTCGTGCCATTTAATGATATAACGGGTTTTCTCTAATTTCTGTCCTGTTTTCACTTTTCTTGAACGGTTGGAGAAATACTGTTCTCCTCTCTAGAGAGAATGTTGTTCTCGGCAAGTGATTGGATGAAATTCAATTATGACGTCAAATATGTTTGCCGTTTTCCGAATTTACCATTGTGACGTCATGAAAAAAGGCGACCATGCATGATGACGTCTAGCTCAAAGAACACATTTCTTTAGGATCATCTGAAAAGGGGGGTCATGTTTTTGTCAAAATATCCTTGAAATCATTAGAGAAATGAAATCCACAACCGTATCTCGTGAGAAACGACATTTCTACCCTCTCGATAGTTAAATTTTCAAATATTCTAAACGCTCGGCAAAAATTTGAAAATTTAACTATCTCTAGTGTAGAAATGTCGTTTCTCACTCGATGTTGTTGTGGACTCTATATATTTCTGGTCGTTACCACCAAATTCCCCAATTTACTTGCAAATAAATTAATAGATCCTTTATGAATTGCAATGCAAACTTTAAATTCTCTTATTCTATATTTTAAGACATTATCCGACCCAAAAATCTTTAAAAAAATCAAAACATGAAACAGAATTACATATGATTTTCAGAATATTATTAATTGAAAACACATTCAGATATTAACTCTTGTTGTTTGCTTAAAAATTGGCAAAAAAAACTATCAACTTTAGGGGAAAAAATCATCAATTTGGGGAAAATATGATAGATCAATTCAATACAATAGTCAATAGTTATGAAAGTCATCATAAACATGAAATAAAACTTGCTTAAGACTTGATTCTTTTAGGCGGATATTTCAACACCGTCTCCATTGCTTGTTCGTTAAGCTGGTCAAATGAGAGCCACATTGCATTATGTGCCGGTTCGCCTTTAAAATGTACCAAATACTCTGTTTTCCCGTTTTTTGAGCGTTGTGCCAAAATACGCTTCACTTTATAGTAAATTGTAGAGTTGGACGGAGAATAATCATTATCGGAATCCGTAGTCAGTAGTTTCACTGTGACGATAACGCACTGGTCGTTGGCGGATACGAGTTGAACGTCTCAAGTTTGTGCCATGATTTTCAGCTGCATTATCGGAATGTTTGACCACCATATTTGTATCGATTAATGGTTGATTATTGTTATGGGTTTAGTTTTCACTTGAATTTTCATTAGACGAAACTTGATTTTGCCCTGTGACAACCTTAGGAACGAAGTAATTGGTTGGGTTCGGTTGTCGTACGTACGCAACTTTGAGTCTGTTGATATGTACAGGTTTCATATCTTTGTCAGTAGTTGGATCCCTCAATGTTATCATGTGAGGTGAAGTAATTTTCTTGACTACGTACGGCCCAGCATATTTATGTTGAAATTTCTTTCCGGGACCGGTAGCTTCTTTTAATAAATAAACATAACCTCCAATGTTCTAGACTAGTTTGTTTATTTTCTTGTTACAGCGATCTTTAATTAAGTCACTATGTTTTTCTGCATTGTCCTTGAGTTCTGAACGAACTATTTCTAGTTTTTTCATGACTTCATTCATATATCCATGGTAGTCCTGATGCACGTTGAAATCGGTTCTGTGTGGTGTAAATGACAACGGGAACAATGGACGAAAACCGTAAAGGGCTTCATATGGAGAGTACTGTGGATGTATTCATGGCAAATGTTATTGCTGATAACATGTCGTCCCATTGTTTGCCTTGTGATGTATAAGGTGTCAAGCGTTCCGCTAGTGTTCTGTGTGTTCTCTCAACCGACCCAAGACAGTGATGCATAAATGCAGGAGTGAAGTTTTGATTTATGCCTGATTTTTCACATAGATGTTTTGTACATTGTGAAATGAACTCGGATCCTTAGTCACTAATTAAGGTATTCATTAAACCATAATGCATGATAAGTTCAAATAAAGCATATGACACTGTAATTGAATCACTCGTCCTTATTGGAACGGTAAATAACAGTTTGCTAAAAAGGTTCACTGCTGTGAATATATACGAGTTTCCTCTATTTGTGATTGGAAGGGGCCTACTAGGTCCATTTGCCATACTCGAAAAGGCTGTGTTGGGGTATCAAATGATACAATGTCTGCTTTTGTGTGTGCTCTTTTAATTTCCCTGGCCTGACATTCATGACATGATTTGACAAAATTAGTAACAATTGACGGAAGCTTTTGAAAATAAAATGTTCACTGATTATGTCTATGGTGTGTTTAATACCTCCATGAGTGGCCATTGCTGATTCCTGGTAAATTTTCAAAATATCTTGAATCATTATCTTTGGTAAAACTAATTGGAAATTATTGATTCGTTTTGTCCGTTTGCTTTTTGCGTTCCTTGAATGAAATAATAAACCACCAATTAACAAATAGTCAGCGGATATTAAAATGATTCTTCTAGCTTTCCGTTGTAATTTTGGCAATTTGTGATTATCCAGGTATTGAATGATAGGGTAAAGTTCGATATCACTCCTTTCTAATTCTTTCACGTTTTCAGGTGTGAATTTCGAGTGTTTAAATAAATCAACACTATGTTTCAACATGTCAATTTCATCTGGTGTAAACTAATCTGATTTCTGAGTGTCATCTGGTATATTATTATCATTACATGTATTTGATGTTAAACCACATGCGTTTATATCGTTGGAAATGCAGTCATTTCATAACTGAAGTGAACGTTGCGATGCATGGTCATTTTGAGCCATTGGGAATTCGTTACTTTTAGAGGAAATGCAATCATTTTTCTCTTGATAATTACGAATAACAACACCATTCTTGGAATTTTCGTCTGTTTCTTCATCAAAATTGGTCCTTAAAGCACATAATTCTTTCTCATTTGAAATTTGCGAAAAGGGCAAAATGTCATTTTCATTTGTGTTTGAGATATATAAACAATTGTCATAGTCAGTGGTAGGGCAAACTTTGGAAATGCAATCATTTCCTACATGTAATTCATTTGTATTATGTTTGGGACATTTCGTCGGAAACTTTGCAGGGAAAACTAACGACTTTATGTCTTCGGACGATTTGTCCAATAAACTATCTCCAGATTTTGACTTTTCGGAAACGCAATCATTTCCGTTACGATCAGTTGATTTTCCGTTTATGTTCTCCGTGTATAAAGTTGGTTTCAAAATTATCTGAGTTGGGTCTTCAAATGGTATATACAACAAATTATTCTCATGATCGGATCTCATGGAAATACAATCATTTCCAGTATTGCATGTGGGCAAATCAGTAGTTTCATTGCTTTTTTCACAATTTTCGGAAATGCAGTCATTTCAGATAACTGGCGTTTCTTCTTCCAGATTTTTGTTTTCTCTCATCAAATATTTAGTGGAAATGCTGTCTTTTCCGACTATTTCAAACTCACAATATTGAGTTTCTATTTCTATATCAGCTGTATAGCCGTCGTTTATATCGACAAAATTGACAATTTCGGTATTAACGGAATTTATAATGGCAATGTCTCCCGTTTTTTCCGCGACATAAGGAAAGTAAATGACGTCCTCCGCTGGACTAGAATCTCCTCCGGAAATATCGGATTTCAAACATCTTGATAAGGCATCTGGTACCTGCATCTGCAGTGCAGGTTTATATCTGATCTAAAATTTATATTGTTGTAATATTGCAAGCCAGCGGTCATAAATGGCTCCTTTGAGTTGTTTTTCTATAAGGGGACGAAGTGCTCTATGGTCGCATTCGACAATGAATTTATTTGATCTCAAGTAACTTGAACAATCTGTAATACTAGTAACCACTCCCAGCAGCTCGAGTTTTGTTGGCCCATACGACCTTTGCCAATGTGTTAAAGCTTTTGAGCCAAAGCGGACAACCCTTATCACTTCAAAATTACCATTTTCATCCGGGTGTTTTTGATACAACGTATATCCGATTCCCTTAGAAGATGAGTCAACAGCTAAATAAAATGGGAGATTAAATTGTGGAAAATCCAAAACTTCAGATTGTAAAAGTTTTGTTTTCAGTGTTTGTAAAGCATTCTCGCGTTCGTTGTTCCAATGAAATGTGGTCCCTTTTCGTAATAAATATGTCAAAGGTTGTGTTATTGCACTATGGTTTGGAATAAATTTTTGAAACCATCTAAATAAACCTAGAACTCGGCGTAATTCTTTACTATTTCGTGGGGATGGGTAATTTTGTAGCACTTGCACACGATCAAGGGGCGGTTTTATTCCCTTTGATGATATATGATGTCCCAAATATATTCAATTCCTTCAAATCGGTGTCGTTCGCACTTGAAGTATTTTCATTGTCAGTAAAAAGTGGTCTAGATTGACCCAATAAACTACTGTCGTTTTTGTCAAATTCATTTGACAACAAATCAATGTTTTGTACACTATGTTCAGTACTAATTTCACTGAAAGTTGGTAATGTTTTCCCTTTAAATATTTCAATTTTATTCTGTGTTGGGTTTAGAAGTTTTACGGGTACTAATCGGTCTTTTGACATCATTACTACACCCTTAGCAGCTAAAAGTCCTTTAGATAAAATATGCTTGCTAGAGGTACATACACCTTGTTTACCAAATACAATATTTTGAGGAACTTTACCCCAAATAACTGTTTCTGAACATGGCAAAATCGTAGTTCTTTTCAAACAATAAACATTCGCCTGTTTTCCTACAGCGGACATTTCACTAAAATCTAGTACCACTTTATTTTCAATCAAATAATTGGTTCCTAATATAATAGGATGTAACAACATTTTTGAAATATAAGTGAAAATGTTGTGATTTGCTCCTGAAATGTACATTTTAATCATTGCAGTTCCAACTACGTCAAATTTCTGATTGTTTACCAAAACACTTGAATCACATACATTTTTGTTAAAATTAGATTTCTTACTGTAAGGCAGTGAATTATACAATTGTTCCGAGATTATGTTTACGGAACTTCAGGTGTCCACTAATGCAGAAGCTTTTAAATTATCAAAGCGTACTGTTAAATACAAAAACTTAGTTTCAGTATGACTATAAACATTTTCGTCACTGTCTGACTCAATTGCATATTTATATGAAGAGTTATTGCAACTTGTTATGGTACAATCACTGTTTTCATTGACATTTCTATTTACAATGTTATTTACACGGGAAGGAGACCTACTCCTCAATCGAGTAGCACTTACTTCTGTCCTCCTATGGAGCGTGCCTTTTGGCCCCCAGGAGTGATGGGTTTCCCTGTTGAAGTTGTGCACATTGGGGTGCAGAATGATCAGAATTTCCCATATTTTGCTGTGAAAATGTGCTGCATTGCCTTGCAATGTGTCCGTTTTGGGAACAAAGTTGACAAACACTCTGAGACGAAACACTACCAACGCCATTCCAATTACATTTTCTTTTTATCTGACCAGAGCTATTACATTTGAAACAAATTACATTTCGTCTTTGTGTTGAGTAAGCCAGAGAGTTTTGTGAATTATTTGAATTATAAGCACGTTTTGGGGGCGATTTGCATTTGTATTTTTTCTATTTGAGATTTTCTATTTCAGATAGACGAGATACTGTTTTTCGTTCTGCAGAAACAGTGGGTTGGATTTCTCTGTATTTATATGCCTCCCCGGTTTTAGCTAAGGTGAGAGCATCTGACGAATCTTTTGGTTTATTTGCTCTAACATAAAATGTAAGCTTTTCCGGTAGGCCGTTTATGAATTTGGCCATGAGCACATGGTCTGGCTTTGATAACAACTGGGCCTTTTCGGCCAATTGACAAAAGAAATCCCCTAACTCCTGTCCGTCACTTAATTTCAAATTATTGAATACATGTAGTTCATTTTCAATGACTATAGAGGGATGTTCCTACCCAAATTGAATATATTTTTTCTGTAAAACGTTCCTTGACTGCATACCAGTCGAGAACAGGGGCAAGGCCATTGTACAAGGTGAGAGCGGGGCCCTGCAGATGAAAATGAAAGGCTGCAAGTTTTCTAGTATCGTCCTCATCGTCTTCAAGCTCATGTAATGTTGCAAAGGATTCAAAGTTTTTCAAAAATTTCAAACCATTATTTTTCGGGTAACCAGAAAATTTTGTACACGATGCTAATTTTTCCATTGTACTATTAAATTTGTGTGATTTTTTTTTAATCTTTGGCGGAATCAAAATCTAAATCGTGAGCGAAAGGCAAAGGCGAAGGCGTGCTTACCCTAAAAGGAGAAAGTGACAAGTCGCTGGATTCTGAATATGCATGTGCAATACCAATAAGGTATTTCTTAACAAAACTGTCATGAGGGGTATTAATTGGTAAATATTGTGGGTTTGTATAACTATCTAATTCACTCTCAGGGTCACTGTGTATGTTATTTTCACAATACATGTAGGTAGAACAAAATTAGGGATAAAATATTTGTATGGGAAAGACAATTCTTTCCTCTATAGCTGCACTTTGTCAAAATATAAATCAGTGACGACCTCTACTCTATTGTGGAGAGGCAATCTTTTCCTACTGAATTTATATCATAAAATACATCAAATAATCAGAATAAAAAAATACTTTATTTGTAGCAATCTTGTTGAACCAATTTCGTAATTCTAATAATATAAGCCACAGTTTTGCTAAATCATTGTTTGCATGTACACCATCCCTGTACCGTGAAAAATTCATAGAATAAACAGTTTGTGAATGCCTGTCCCTCCTACGTAGCTTATGCTACAAGTCCTGAGTGAATTTGGTGTATTGGCTTGCAATAATCTGTTAGTGTCATCAATATACAAATTGACGTCTACAATTTGAAGAGATAACCTGTAATCGTCATCTTTAAACTGGTCTACATCTTGTGTATAGCCGTGATATACATTATGATGATAAATTGAATACATAGGCAAATGCAGAAAAACTAATTTAACTGAATTACCAAATTGTCTAACAAAGTGATAAATTTGTTTTAAATTGCCAATTAATTTGTTGACGGCTGTATTGTCCCGAGATTTTGAGGTAGATCGACACTAATACACGGCGCATTCGATTGGCGCATTTGCGAAACACAAGTCGGATGCGGAATTGACTTGATTTTCAAGCCGGAATATTCCTTATTTGGCCTTTACATTTTTACGTCATGATGGACAGACATATACTTTCCCGCGAATTAGTTCCCTTTTCCCGTAAATATTGTCCATTCCGTAAACTATGTAAAATATCTCTTTTAATCAAACGGTGACATATAGATTTTTTCAGCTCAACATATAGCTGAAATGTTTGCCTCTGAAATATAAAAAAATTTAAAAAATATATCTGATATTTATGTCATATGAAAGCTAAACAATAAGCATGTTCTCACAGTTCCTTATATATTCTTTGTAAATTTCGCTGAAATATACTGAATATGGCCTGATTTTCAAAGCCTGATAACAGGAAAAGATGATCAGTGACATATCATTTTTATTTTTATTTTTGAAACAATGGACTAAGACCTACAAAATATCTTAAAATAAAAAAATTCTGTCTGAAATTTTTATTAGGCTCGAACTACCTTAAATAAACAAATTCGTCCTCTTTCCGTCTCAAATCACACGTTCCGACCCAAACGTACAATGTGATATTTTTCAAATCTTGTAGGTGACCAGCCAAATTGTCAAATAAATATTGAAGTCTGTTCTCAGAAGTAGCACTGGATTCGCACCAAAAATTGAAAAAAAGTTTCAGGGTTCACTCTGACTTGATTTTGAAGACAAAACCCATTGCTGTCGCTCAATATAACTGGTATCCGAACAGGTTGAATTAGTGGAGGCAGACGTAACTTATCTATTTGTTGTTGAATTTTCCGGGAAAACATCAAGAGGTTTACTTCATTGTAAATTTTAGCTTTACGAAATCAGTGTCAAATTGCATCATACATGTACATACCAAAACCACGTGGACCACGCAAAGACTTTTTTTTCAT
>MJUU01008814.1:6592-74670 GCA_002080025.1 Modiolus philippinarum
AACCTAAGTATCATCCAAAAGGACAAGGTAGGATAAGGGCCGTTTTTGGCCCCCTCTTCAAATATCTTAATATCTTTATTATTAATAGTCCTCACATTGGGACTGACAAAAATGACATTTTTTTCCTCTTCAGGCCTAACGATGGGTGCCTAGCAACCGATTTCGAATAAACTGTAAAATGACAGAAAAAGACCACAATTGGATCATAACAAAGGAATAAAATATCACATATATATGTTATATCTGTAATATATTAGGTCAAAATGCCCTCCAGTGAATATTACGTTCTTTTTCCATACTTATGATGAACCTGTCAACAAAAAATCTCCTTAGCAACGCTTTAAATTAAAGATAAAATGAGAAAAATAGAAAACAACAGAAAACTAAAGGGTTTAAATATCGAATAAATGGTATTGTCGTATAACAAATATGTTAAAGGGTGAAAGTGTATGGGTTCATGTTATTTGCTATACCTTTGAAGAACCTAGCAACCAAAAACTGTTCTTAGCAACGTTGAAATTGTTAATGATCTATAACAAAAGTCTGAATAATAGCCTATGCAAAGGCATAAATATCAGTATAATACTATATCTGTATTACATATGTATTACTCTATTACTATTTCCCTTTCTGCATTCCTTCTGCCTGTAGCAGAAGTCTATAGCAACCCACCCTGTCCTTAGCAACGGTAAAAATTGCAGACGAAATCGAAGAGTATGCGATATATAGTAGATGCAAGGCCATTTATATCAATAAAATTGTATTTCTATATTAAAGTTAAATGACTGCATAAATCTCTTTTTCCATTCTTAATGGGGACCTAAAAACCTAAATAGTCCTTGATATACACCAAACAAGAAAATATGCAAATACGAAATATATAATTTCATGCTATAATTGTATATATGTTACACTAACATGAAAATGTAGTAATATACTGTCGCTCCCTTACACGGCGAATATGGCTGTCTAGTCTTTCTTAGCAACAATGAGATTAAAAAAAAAACAATACACAGATTATAAGATAGAGATTAATACATGGCCTTTTCCATATCAGCACGGTTATCATCCCGAGACCCCCATATCAGCCCGAGGGAAAAAGCCATGTCTTAATCTGTTTATTATATAGTTCCAATTAGAAGTTATCATCACACCCGGGCCGAAACAGCCATATCACCGGTCTGATATGGATATTTCAGAACGAGAAGGTCTGATATGGCCATATCAGACTGGGTATATGATATGGACTGTTTACGTCCGGCTTCATATGCAAAACAGAACATATCTTCGCTAAGTATGTAATAAATATAGATATTTTGAGGTAACACTACTTGATAAAAGAACCATTGATACGATGTATTTGGAGAGATTATGATTCGTGTACATTTACTCAATATCCTTTCATTGTTTGTTTATTGACTAGGAGTTCTCCATATCCCCAATTCACTGCAGAAGTTTTACTTACGACATTACGATCATGTTGACTAATCGAGGTATCTGTTTCCCAGACAACAAACCTTTCCCTTTTACAACGTACGTTTGTACGTTCAATACGGCTGGTATTTTATGAGAAACACGAGATGCTTACTAGACCGGTGCACCTGATCTCATCAATGGGTTTAATTAAATTGGGTCTGTGTTTTCATCTGTGTTACCCATCATTTCTTCTGTGCCGTACTTACGTGAAGTCTTTTTTGTTTCTGTTTCCAGTGCGGACATTGTCTTTGGACTTTACTTTTCTAGACTGATGGTTCTGTTCTCACTTACTTCACAAAGAAGCTAACAACATATTGTGGAACGACAAAACTTTTCAATACCAAAATAATACATCATTATATTCAATGAATTTTCATTAGTGTTCATTTCATATAAATCCAAGACAATTAGTTTTATAATTTGTTTATGTTAGTGAGCTGGTGAAAAGATGTAAAAGCAAAGACATTTCTCTTCGGAATATAAATATGCTGGTCTAATAGGTCTTTTCAAAAAATCATTTGGTTTGTTCTTCGGTTTCGGCATTTAAATACAATGAAACAGTTCCAGTTATCAACCCAACACGGTTCATAACACTGTTTTTATTACTTGGTCATTGTTTACTGTGATACTACACTAATTTCGTTAGAATTAAAATAAATGTATTTAGCAAACCGTACAAGTGATAACCGGAAACGAAGAGTGTTTGTATCTTCATTTGATTCCAGGAATAGATAACACTTTTTGAAAAGGGCTATACTGATACTAATACTAACATGTTGACAAATAGTTGCATAGAGATAAAATTAATGAGAACAATATTGTCAAAATACCTAAAATATTGAGGTCAATTAAAAATGGTGGATGTCAGACTGACATGCATCCCCTAGACTTACAACCCGAACACATACAGGGAGATGTGTTGCTACTTTGCTATGAACTGAACATTCAAGTGAAAAAAATATCGAACCATGAAATTGTGGATAGGGATCTGCAAGATGTAACAATAAGATTAAGTGTTTCTGAATAATTGACATAAATGTAAAAATTAAACAAAGTCCATGAACCATGAGTTCAAGATGACTTCGATGTACTCTGACAGGGGTCGGGTTAATCGGCAGTTGAACATATCTTGTAATAATGGTATGTATAAACTGCCAAGAAATATAAACACAAATGAAAATAGTCAGTGCATAAAACTGAGGTTATGGTCAATGATAGGAAAACCACAGTATTAACCAATTAGATAACAAAATTATTGAAAAACTACACTTGAATAAAAGTTATTTTCGTTTTAATTTAGAAACTTAACGTATGGACTTCCTTTCATCGATTGTCTTTAATATACCTTGCATAATAATTCACAGCCATTTGTTTTTAACGTTTTCGGTTAATTTCTTCAATTACTGTATTTAATATTTCAAAATAAAAACATAAAGCAAATCTCTTTACTGTAAATGATGCAACAATATACCTAGATGATATAATAATTGTATCTACATTATAGATATGCACACCAATTATCAAGAAACCCAACAATAATCAGAATACTAACTATATATATAATTGTCTAAGGGGCCCACCAGAACAACTTACTGAAAACCCAGGATATGCATGCAATGTGCTTTACGAGCACTTAGAAATAGATAATATTATCGTCTAAAGAACGGGGCCAACTTGTTTTTAGCTTACTATTTCTCATCGTGTACTTTCCTATAAAATAAGGTAAAACAATCTAGGAAAAGGCTTAAAATTAAGCTTGAACATAGAAATTATAAGACTCAGAAACATTTTAACACACCATAGATTATATTTCTATTAAGTTACATCTAATTTTGAGTTTTAATTTTTGCACAGTTCTTCGTCGCCATGGAAACAGTAACCGTTATGATAGCAACAAGCTTCAATCCTATACACCCTTTATTGCAGTAGTACTTTATATATGTTAAACTATGTTCCTCCCTGGTGGTCATTTTGGGTGAGGTATGAATGTATTAAATCAAAAACTTAGAAAGGGGCAACCCGAGGACTATAGTGGCCAAGTTTGGTTCCAATTGGCTAAATGGTTTCAAAGAAGATTTTAAATGCATTTCCTAAAAGGTCATATGGTTAGCTATGTTCAATGCTAGCGGCCATCTTGGGTGATGTTTAAACATAAAAATCACAAATTAAAAAATTGAAGGAGACCCCAAGATATTGGTACTACTTGGCTTGGTTTTTACTGGTTTCAGATATGGATCTTTGAATGAAAAATTAACGACAGACGGTCGTGCGACGGACGCCGAGTGATGGCAAAAACTAACTCTGTGTATAGCCAGGTGAGCTAAAAGAAAGGACATAACTGTCTTGGGTTTTTTTGTTATTTGGTTTTTTTTTCATTCTTGTAGTAATTTGCTTAAACAGTGATATAACCCGAATATGAAAAACCCTCAACACATCCCAGACATAGTAAATGAATTGTCACAAAATAAAACCAATATTGTGTTGAAGCTTTTTTCAATACATGGGCTCGTGGAACTGGCTTATTGTTCAATGATAATGCTTATAAGTCACATATAGGTCTTCGAATTTTACTAGGCAACTCAACAGTCGAGTGCTGTCTAGTCGCTTCTATATGTTGTAATCATTTCTTAGTCATTTTTCTGACAACAGTTGGCATTACATGGAAATATTAATTAACACACACACACACACACACACACACACACACACACACTTCAAATGCCAAAAGCACAATTGTCCGGCTTTCGAACATAAATGTTTGACGCATTTACAGCATGATCAGCACCCCAGATCAGGCGATGATTCATTCTGAACTTGTATTTAAAATACAATGAAGACAGTGTTGTGCGTGTAAGTGTCGCATGTGCTAATGTCTGACATTAAAAAAAATTAATACCCCCACAAAAATAGTATAATAACCCCCCCCCCTCAAATACGCGTCTGGGTATCGAACATGCCTTTCATTAAAAAAAAAAAAAGTATCGAACTTGGTCCGCCTGTACATTAGGCAACCATGCTAACCATATGACCATGGCATCCAGACTACATATATTGTGAAATTAAGTGGTATTTAAATAGTGGTCAAGTTACAACAATAATAATAAAAAAGTTTTTATCCACGGACTTCTGTTTTCATACAGTTTGTTATAACACCCAGAAGCGACGTACATTATTTACATTCCCGGTGTAGGCTAGACTTTGACCTCGGGACTTTGACGTAGACGAAAAGTCGTGCCCCGGCCAGTCCCACTGTGCGTCACCCTCACAACATTCAAGGTTTCATTTCTACCGTTCATTATTTTATTAAGTATACTGGTAGTTTAAAATTGGTTCTTCTTTATGGCCGGCGAACTATATGATGGTAAACGTTAGGTATTGATGGTCCGGTATTGATGGACGACCGAAAGTGATTTAAAAATAGATTAAAGACATTGTCCCACTATTTTACAAATGTCTTCAACATAAAATATTACATGAGATATTATTGTGTTCATAATGTATAATATATTCTCAATAAACTGTAGAGTGACAGCGCTTGCCGTTCTCGGTGTCCGGGTTTGTATCGATCCGTTCCGTATTGTACGAGATATTATAGCAATGTAACTATGGTAAACAACAACAAAAGTTAATATTTAGATATGAGCAAGGACGTAGACCAGAGTTTTCTTTACAGGCATCGAAAGACCAATTCAACAGCTTTCTTTTTTTCCTTTTAAGTCTTTGGTGTCCGTCCTTGCTCATAGTGCAATATCGCCGGGAATATGAACTTTTCGCACGAAATCTTCATTTTTGGGGATAATAGGCATGTTTGGAGGCAGATATCTTTCCCATTTTCCAAAATTAACATAAAAATCAAAACTTCAATGAAAATTCAAGTTGTTATTGTCAAATTTTAACACAAATTGGCACAGTTTAATGAAGTTGAAAATATCCAATTTAAGGGGGCCAAAAAACGACCATTACCTTGTCCTTTGAAAGGATGTTTTGCCTTCATAATGATAGTCATTAAAATTCGTTTAATGTGTGTTATAGAATACAAATCAGCAAGATCATATGCCCTTCATAACTATCGCATTGTGCCTTCTCAACGATCGCATTAGTTTTCCCGGAACACTAGTCAACCAGAGCAGTTGCACTAAAATTCTATCGCATATGCACTTCACAGCTGTCGCTCTAGAATGGACTTACAGCTATTATTTCGTCAAGGAGCAAAACATAATGACTTGATACTAAACAGCTTGTATTCACATACCAACGGTATCTTATTACCTAAAAATGATATGCCAGTTACTGATATTTTGTTCATAAATTATGATTTTAGCATTTGTTTCATAAAAATTTGCACAAAAGAAACAAGGAAGAAGCCATTCCGATAAATTCAACAGTTAATGTCAAGAGTATCTCAGTTCTTAAAACGCAAAATTAACAGAAAATTCTTCCATTCTGGCTTAAATTCCATATTTCGTATGTTTTTTTTGTCTAATCTTCCCACAATGCATTATTAAACACAAATCAACTATAAATCAACCGTTTTACCGTAGCGCACTTTTGGTGGAATAAATAGAAATTCAAATATAATCAATAATTGCAATTTCGAACTTTTATTGTTGTTTTTGTTTACATGTCACAAGAACTATAGCGAAGGGCTTCCAAAAAAAACAAAATACAAAATTACTGTTTATTCAGTTTCTGCATATGCGCATTTTGACAACTTGTGTCTCTTCAGTGCAGATCAAAACAAAACATTTGGAAATTCACAAACCGAAATATGTGTAAAAGCTGATAGACAACAAATTACATATATGATCTAAGAAAGGAAGCCAAAATCAGCTGAGAAAAGAGCCATGCAAGAAGGAGATACTAATTAGGTTTTAACAAAAATTTCTTCAATTTTTATATTTAATGGTTTCAAATCAAATTGGTTTTTCGGGCCAGCACCGAAACCCCAGCTTCTGGGTTGGTGAATACCATCGGGGGTTAACAGTTTACCAGCTGTAGTATCGGCATAGTTGTAATAAATAACAAATTCAGTAACTGTGAAATTAGTTTCTGCATATGCGTATTTCGACAACTTATGTCTTTTCCATGCAGATCTAATCAAAACGTGTGGAAATACGTAAACCGAAATATATGTATAAGCTGATAGAAGACAAATTATCAATAGGATCTAAAAAGAAATTTCCGAATCAAATCTATTTCAGACATTCCGATAGCAAATGTAGTATGCCAGGGTCTCCATAAATGCTCAGTTATAGCTGGTTGTTTTACGTTGCTGAGTTCTCCGGTGTTAGTATAAGCGGGGTATTAATTAACGAGCGAAAAGAAATGACACGTTCAGTTTTAGATATCTTTACTATTTATATCAAAATGTGCATATTAAATACTATTTTTTTCGATGTTTAATTTTTTGTTTTTTATAGCTATAGCAACTCTTCATAAAAATTAGATTTAAATTCCTTTGCTGTCTGCTCTAGGAACAGTCTATTCCTAAATTTCCCCCACAGTCATTTAATGTTGTATTTCGCTAAACAAATCTAGTACCTATACAACGACCTCAGACAGTTTTTATGCTTGTTATGCTAAATGACGACCCCGCCTCTATGACAAAGATGATTTATGGATGTAGTGTTTTTCAACATTTAGCATGTGAATTCCGCTCAAATCGGTTCTCAAGGCCGTCTTGAAATTACTATGAGGTGGACTGTTTGCTCTTTGTTGAAGGCCTCGTGCTGACTTCAAGATGAAGAACTATTATGAAAGCCTTGTTTCATATGCTTAATATTTCCATGTATTTGATAGGGATTTTGTTTCATGTACATTTACTCCATATCGATTTATTGTCTTAGTCGGCATTTGATTAGGCCCGACTGGTTTTTTGTACTGTGTTTGATTTATTCTTCACTGAAGTGACTCGACATGTTATCAAAATGGCCATCAACAGAAAAAATATTTTCACCCTTTTGGTACTCTTTATTGATATTCTAACTGGTATCAAACAGAGCTTACAGAGCTAAAACTTCTTTTATCTCACAGATATTTCAAACTATGAAGTCTCACAGATACTGGTGTGATTGATGATCTTATTTCATGAGTCTGTACGTGAAGTGAACATATAATCAAACTTTTATCAGCTTGGTATATTCAAATTTTGCATTTTTACAGAGTTTTCAGGAAAATTCAAAATCAGGTTTTTTAACATGTAAAACTTCAGCATTGATATACAGTTTTCTTTAAATTTATCGTTCAAAAATTTTCTTCACATTACAAGGGGACGTAAGTCAACATGTAATTGTGTTATTGATCCATGAGAAAATCTGACCAGGCTAGGCTCGCTTTCAATCTTAAAGTACTGTTAATCTAATTTCTGCACATGCAAATTTCGACAACCCATGTCTCATCAGTGCATATAAAATCAATACATTTGGAACTCCATTAACCGAGAAACATGTTAAAGCTGGTAGAGAACAAATTATCAGAGGATCTAAATAAAAAAGCCAAAATTCAGCTAAGGACTGAATATCAGGGGCTATATTTATAAAAGATATACTACTGAATCACCTATTAAACAATTTGGTACTTACTTCATTTTGTAATATCTTCCTTGCGACAGCCTTTGCGCTGGAATAAGTGGTAAATAAATACTAAAGTCACAAGTCATATATAATAAAAATCAAATTTGAAACACAAATTTTTAAGTAGTATTCCAGGTAAGAGTCAGGCAGTGGGCGGCACATCAAAAATTTAGATTCTGTATTTTTGGGGTTAGATGTATTCATTTGGTCATAAAAACAAATCAAAAGAAGTTTTTACATTCGACCATGTGTTAGGTCTGGAGATATATTTTGACTGGTAATATAGAGAAATAAATGGCGGGAAATTTTTCCCGTACTTTTTGACTGTACAATGTAACTAAATTCTAGACGCTGATGTTTCAAAAAAGCAAAATAACACAGAACTTTTATCTATCAAAGTGACATTTTCTTGGTTAGTTTTATAAAAATCAATCAACAAAAGTTTGCGTTTTTTCCTCAATGTGCCACCGCACCAATGCACTTTGCCTGTTTCTTTGACGGACTGGTACTTAAATCTATAATTCTAATGCAATATTTTGTAACAGTGAATCTGATTGGATAAAATCTGCCGTAAAATCCGCAATCTAAAAGCCGTAACTAAGAATGGACCGCCATCTTGGAAAATGTGCCGTTCAGTTATTCATTTAAAAGAAAAACAAGCGAAATATTCATACTGCTTACCTTCTAAACCATCGAGTTTCTATAGAAACTGAAGCGGGGGGTCCGGCTAAAAACGTTTTGTTTTTACGTTTTGCATTTCAAGACTTCATGTGACGTCACGTTGATTACATGGCAAAGACGTTCATAAGTGTTTGCAGACTTTTTCTGAATTCGATTTTTTATCACAATAACGTCAAAAATTGAATTTTTCGAGCTATTGCATTAGAGTGGAGATAGCTGTATTGTATTTTAAGCTTTGCAGACGAAATTTTGATTTTACGGTCGCAAATACCCGTTTACCTAGCTCCGCAGACGCGTCGCCAGGTAAACTCAATTAAGGACCGAAAAATCTACGATTTACGTCTGCAAAGCTTAAAATACAATACAGTTATCTCTTACTTAATCCGTAACAAATTATAAAGGAAAAATTACAATTACATTAATTCGTATGAAAGCACAAATATTTTATTCATAATAAATCTTGAAAAAAAATTGTAAAACAAAAATTATAACATATTTGCAATTGCAAGCAAAAGTCGATTTCAACCAAGACCACTGATCTTATGATTCCATCTGATTCGCAGTCTCAAAATCTACATAGACAATTTTCGTTGAAATCGGACAATCTTGAAATTTTAGAGGCTATCTTAGAAAGGCGGCCATTTTGAAAATTTTAAAAGCGCAAGATATAACTTCATATGATGGTCTGACTGCGTGCAAAGTTTGAAATCATTTAGTTAGCCATTTCAAAATAATTATTTCCCCCGATGGAACCCCGGGGTATAAAAATAGGACCTAGTAACTCCGGCTTGCGGGGTATGACCCATCCTAAACGGGGCTGACCCCGAGGGAATCCCGGGATATAGAAATAGGACCCATTCCGTGGTTGTGCGGGATTAATAAATACACAACCCATCTTTCGGACGGGATGTTAACTCAGGTCCACGTGTTGGAAGAAATGTCATGCTTCCTTCACGTTAAAGAACCCTTGTAGCAAGCTCTTTTTGAGTGGTCCGTAGGTGATCGGCTACAAGGCAAAATTCCCCGCCCCTTTCGATTTCACCCTACGTCAGAATTTCCCGTCCCATGACCCTTTCCATTCCCCAAAGTGATTATATATTAACAAACTTGTTCTCGTCTTGATATAGCCGAAATATTGCTCAGTAGACGTTAAACAATATTCAGTCAATCAAAATAATTAGTTGGCCAAAAGTCATTGGAAAAAGAATAAGAGGGAGAAAAAGAACTAGATTTGCAAAAGCAAGCAACAGTCAATATCACTATAGACAACTATTTCGATAATTCCGTCTTATTCGCAACTTCAAAATCTACCTAGAAATCAATTTTCGTTGACAACGAACAAAGTCGAACTTTTTACCTATTTGTCTCCCTCTTTGAAATGGAAGACTTTTTGGTTTTTTTTCGCAAAGATTCCTTCCTCTTATCATACTGAACATTTATGCAATATATAAAGAAATTCTGCATAGCAGTTCCTTAAATATTGCATCTTCAGATTTTGAACGTAAAATAGCGGCCATTTTGAAAATTTTAAACACACATTTGTACAGCATATAACTTCAGATTGTAGTCAACTTTTGTGCAAAGTTTGAAATCATTTCATCCAGCCATTTTGAAATAATCGCTTGGACAACATATATGTGGAAGAATGATAATAAGTATAACAAGTTATTACCTGAAAGTCTCACAAACGAACTCCCATATCGGATTCATGGGCATTATTAGAAGAAAAAAAATTTAAACAAATTTGAGCAGGGGTCCCCCTTATAATTTGCTTTATACATATAGGTACATATAGCTGGAATGAAAACATAACACTCAGCATAAAACACGTTTTTCTCAAAGTTACAGCTTTCTGGTTTGGTTTCAATGGCAACCACATAACAACCAATTTTATATCCTGGTTCCAAAAAAAAAAAACATTTGGGCAGGGATTCCCCTTATAACCTAAAAATAATACATATAGCTGTAATGAAAATACAATTATCAATAATGAATACGTTTTCTCAAAATTTCAACTTTTTTGAATGGTTTCTACGGAAGCAGAATTAATTTTTCAATTTCAAATCCTGTAGAACCCTTTCTTATATGAATCACATCTTCCCTTCCCTATGAAGTTTCATGAAGTTACAGTAAATAGTTTTTAAGATACAGTAAAAAAAATGTTGTAAACAATTCAAAATTTCATTTTCAATGAAGGACCCAACCCCCGTTTGAACCCCCAAATGTACCCTTAATAAACTCCCTTTTGAAACATTTTTACATGTTGCACAACTAGATATATGGGGCTAACATCCTACAAGGTTTGACAGCTGTAGGTAAAATAGTCCCTGAGATCTGGTTCGGACAAGTTCATCCAGACGAGAAGAAAAAAAGAAGATTAATAACAAGTTATTACTGTGTTTGCAAGCGAAACACAAAAGTCTCCTAAACGAACTCCAATATCGGATTCCTGGGAATTATAAAACCCCCTTTCAAAAAAAAATGATCTGGGGTTCCCCTTAAAATTTGCTTTATACATATAGTTGAAATCAAAACATAATACACAGCATAGAACACGTTCTTCTAAAAATTATAGCTATCTGGTTTGGTTTCCATGGCAACCAAATGTTCCATTATTCATTACAACAAATTTTATATCTGGTTCAGAAAAAAAAATTGGGCAAGGGATCCCTCATAACCTAAAAATAATACATAAAGCTGTAATGAAAATACAATTATCAATAATAAATACTTTTTTTCTTCAAAATTTCAATTTTTTGTATGGTTTCCATGGCAATTGAATTAATTTTTGAATTTCCAATCCCTTGGAACCCTTTCTTACATGAATCACATCATCCCTATGGAGTTACAGGAAATAGTTTTTGAAGATACAGTAAACAAATAGTGAAAAAAATTCAATATTTCATTTCCGCAAAGGATTAACATGGACTTTGAAGCCCCCAAATGTACCCTTATAGTCAAGGTTCGGTAAATGATCGAATCCATAGATTTTCTTTAAAATTTGACTGTTAATTGAGCTTGGAAAACTGAACCCAAATATGTAAAAAAGTATGGGTCACCGAATTGGATTCCGCGGAAAATAGAATTGAAAATGGGACTAACAAATCGCTGAAAATACAAGGATTATATAGGGAAATCTAAAGCAAAGCTGGTATTATTGATACTAAAACCGTCATATCAAAAAACTGAATCCGTAGATTTTCTTCTTATTCACATATTTTAAAGATTTTAATCTTCGGATTAAAATGATACAAAATAATCATAGGATCACTGACTTCGTTTTCTTCCGACAGAATCTCAAAGCCAAAGAAATCATTGAAAGACAAGACAAAATTTTAATATCTCCAAACAAACGTCATGACATCAACGCCAAGTCATTGCATTTTTTGTCAGCTATGGATGTAATCATTTTTTTTAACATATAAATGTCATGCATATAAACTTTTCAAAGTGAAAAACGTTACAATCATTTTATAGATTGCATTTAGTTGCATACTAACTTTTTTTCACTCTTTCCTGCCTACTCCGAAAACGGCTTATAATTCACCGAAGATTTTCATTTCTGGAAATAAGCATATTATTTCCGGGAAAATATGTTTATGTATTCGTTTCTGAGAATTTGTATATTTCATTTCCAAGATTTTTAAAATATAAATTTTAAGTTCATATACATCAATACCGAGAAGTACACCAAAACATGTACAAATTTACCCAATCCAGGTTCTTAGCTCAACACGGGAGTTTTTAGTAGAATATTGCATCCCATAAAACGTTGTAATTTTAGCATTGTTAAAAACGAAAATTGCGATATTCACATATCCAAAAATGAATATGTACCTCATTCAGTTGTGTTCGCCATGGGAGATTGAAGGAGGATTATGAACAAAATACATTGTAAAATGTATTGCATTTTCTAAATGTTTTAGATCCCGTTTCCCGTTCACTTTAAAAGGCCAATCCCGCTTCCCGCTAAACCCCATTGAGACCCACACCAATAATACCAGTGACCAACGGGAATAGCCAGAGATACTATTATATTTTTGACAGTACACAATAGACCATTTGCCAGTTCTGCAATCAACAGAATGAATTTAGCAAAACCCAAAAGGGAGGTAACTTTTCGAAAAATCACAAGGGGACAGAATGGTTCCCTGCTTGTGAAAACCAACCAAAAAAAATAAATTATTAGAAATCAAAAGTTATGAAAGTTTAACCTTCAGCCGATGTTTAGTCAGCAACATAATTCAAAACCCAATCCCAAATAGCGCTTACCATGCTGTCAAGTTGTATTTGTTTCAACTAATCAAAATAATTAATTGTACTAACTGGAACTGCCTTCTCAGTGACTAAGAAAGTATTATGAATTCGAAAATATGCTAACTTACTGCAGAATATCATGAATATTGTGTAGGGGATTTACTTTGTCCACACTGGCTATGCACGAAGACCGTACTTTAAAACAAATGTGCACATTTTATGTTTGTTTGTCCGGTGTAGGAGTAACTTCCCTTTGAAGGTTTGCCCAAAAACCACAAAATTTGACTAGAACTGACAAAAACATAAGTAACTGGCAAATCATCTATTACAAAGGAACTTGCATGTCTAAATACTCGTTTTCAATTTCACATATCATAAAATTTTGGAAGTATCAAGATAAAGAGGAAGTTTTACGCTCTGAATCCCACTGCACTTAACCCAAGAAAGGGGGTCGGAGGAACAGGAGCGGGGAAGGAGAGAGGGGACGAGAGAAACAGGAAACGGGTTGGAGCCTTCGGAAAGAGAAAAGGAATAAGGAGAAAGATACCTACCTGCCCACCAACTCATTTCATGTAGAACAAATACGCCAAATGCTTCAAAATCCATCATTTTCTTGTAAAAAAAAGAAAACAAGAAAGATGTGGATGAATATTTTATGTATTGCTCGACCATGGAAGTAGATGGAGCCAGTTTACTTTGACATGTTTTGCTGTTGAATGTCGGAGAACAGCAACACTCGAATCGCCTTTTGAATATGTCAGTAGTTGGTATTGCGTAACGGACGAAATTCATTGTACACAAAATTTTGACATAGAATAACAAAAATAACATCGTTAAAGTTGCAGTATGACTGCAATGATGTTGTGACAATTTGTGTCTCGTCACACCAAGTAAAATTAATAACTTCGAAATCTTAAGGAAAAGAACATAAAAAATATATATACTCATGAACATTCCTCAAACTTCACAATTTAAGCACACAAGAAAAGGTCTACGAATAAATGTATGCGGAAAATTGTCCCAATACTTACATGTACCATTCTCTTCTTTGACTTGACATATATTTGTTGTTTAATTTTATTTCTTATTTTATTTCAATCTTATTATTATTATTATTAATATCATTATTATTATCAATTTAAATAAGACTTCTGTTTATTAAACCGAACAAGGTATATTTCGGATATAAAATTTAGCAAATAATATTAATTCTTCCCCTTACTATTTTTGCTACAATTCCACCTATCTCGTTCTGAAAAAAAAAATGTTTTTGCTGCAGATAGCCATTCCACAGTGGATGTCACTATCGTGTCGGAAAATAAAACCTTCTAGTCATATATTTTGACGACTGGGATTCAAACTAACTAAGTGGCGTTCATTTACCGTAACTTGACCTTAATAAATCCCCTTTTGAAATATGTTTGCAAGTTACATAACTTAATATATGGGGCTAACATCCTACAGTTTGAAAGCTGTAAGTAATATAGACTCCGAGATCTGACTCAGACAAGTGCATCCGGACGAGAAGAAGGAAAGAAGAATAACAAGTGATAACTGTGTTCACAAGCGAAACACAAAAGTCTCCCAAACAGATTCCAAGGCATTACGAGACTCCCTGTTGAAAAAATTTGGACAGGAATTCCGATAACAAATTAATCCATACATGTTGCTGAAATCAAATCATTACAGGCAGAAGAAGACCCGTTTTTCTCAAAATTGTAGGTTTCTGGCTTGGTTTTCGAGGGAACCAAATGCACCATTATCCTAAACATCCAAAATCACACCTTGTTTCCAAAAAAATTTGGGCAGGGGTTTCCCTTATTATACGCCCGTCGAAAGACGGACGTATTATGGTATATCCTCCGTCTGTCCGTTCGTCCGTCCGTCCGTCCGTCTGTCCGTTCGTCTGTCTGTCCGTCCGTTAACTTTAAGTTTCCGGAGATTTTTTCTGTAACCACTTGACATATTGATTTCAAATTTGGTATATGACTATATCTACGTGAAATACAGATCAAGTTCGAATTTGGTTCCATTCAATTGATTTTGTACAGAGTTATGGCCCTTGGACTTAGTTAAATTTTGAAAACAAAATAGGTTTCGAAGTTTTTTTCCTGTAACCGCTTTACATATTGATTTGGTATTTGGTATATGAGTATATCTAGGGGAGATACAGCTCAAGTACGAATTTTGTTTTGGTTGGTTGATTTTGTACAGAGTTATGACCCTTGGACTTTGTAAATTTTTGAAAAACATCAGTTTCTCTACCTTTTCTTTGCAATGTGTGAATATGTTCATTTGATATATAGTTTATGATTCTATGTTTATAAAATATGGATTAAGTTTAGATTTGGTTCCTATTTAATGATTTTTTAGGACAGTTATGGCCCTTGGACTTAATAATTTTTTTTATTCATTTTTACATATTAATTTGATATTTGTTGAATGGTTACATCTTGGTAAAACACATATTCTGTTTAATTTTTTTTTCAATCAAAATTTTTTTGTGGTCCAACAATGCCATAAAGTTCGAGTTGACAGTGGACGGGCGTATCATGCGCTCTTGGCGAAGCAGTTTATTACATAAGTAGTACATATAGCTGAAATAAAAAAAAAACAACAATTTACAATTATCAACACTTATTACGATATTGGTAAAATTTAAAATTTTTTGTATAGTTTTCATGGCAACAATAGTTATTTTGAAATTTTCCCCTCCATTTTAATCAATTTTAAACATCCTTCGAAAAAAATTTGGGCAAGGTTCCTCTTAAAATCAAAGTTATATCGCTGTAGAAAAAATTACTTTAATAAAAAACCACTTTTCCAGAAATTTCCATTTTTGTTGGTATGGTTTCCATGGCAACGGTTATTATTTTGAAACTTCCAATGCTGATGAACCCTTTCTTACATGACACTTACCTTCTGATGAAGTTTTATGGAGATAGTGGTAACAGTTTTTGAGAAAACAGTGAAAAAAATGGTGAAAAACTTGCAAAATTTCATTTTCCAATAGGTTACTATCGGACGACCCCATCCCTTTTTGATACCTCAAAAGTACCTTAAATGGCACCCCTTTTGAAAAATCTTTGATGATTGCACATCTAGATAGATGGGGCCAATAGTATGCCAAGTTTGAAACCTGTAGGTCTAATGGTCTATGAGATCTGCTTCAGACAAGTTCATTGCAACGAGAAGAAAGAAAGATGGAAGAATAATAACAAGTATTAACTGTGTTCGCAAGCGAAACACAAAAGTCTCCCAAACAAACTCCCTGATCGGATTTCAAGGCATTACGAGACTCCCACAAAAAAATTGGGCAGGGGTTCCCCTTATTACTAATATATACATATTGCTGATTTTAAATTATTACATGCGAAAGAAAACACATTTTTCTTCAAATTATAGGTTTCTTGATTGGTTTCCATGGCAACCAATTGCACTCTAACCTTTACATGAAATTTCATACCTTGTTTCAAAAACATTTTGGCAGGGGTTCTCCTTATATCCTAAGTAATACATTTAGCTGTAATAAAAATACATCAATTAACAATGATCAACAGTAATTACGATTTTCTCAAAATTCTATGTTTTTTTGGTTAGTTTCCATGGCAACCATAGTTATTTTGTAACTTCCCCATCCATTACAATAATATCAAACCCGCTTCCAAAAAAAAAATTGAGCAGGGGTTCCCCTTATAATCTAAGTAATACATATTGCTGTAATCAAAATGCTATTATCAACCGAAACTACTATTTTCTCAAAATTTACATTTTTTTGTATGGTTTCCATGGCAACGGTAGTAATTTTGAAATTTTCAAAGCTGTGGAACCATTTCTTACATGACCTTAATCTTTCCCATGAAGTTTCATGGAGCTAGTATTTGTAGCTTTTGAGAATCAGTGAAGTATATGATGAAAATCATTCAAAATTTAATTTTCCCATAGGCTTACTACAGGACGACCCGAACCCTTTTTGAGCCCCCAAATTTACCCTCAATGGACCCTCTTTTAAAAGAATTTTAATGATTGCATATCTACATACATGGGGCTAATATCCTACAAAATTTGAAAGCTCTACGTGTGATGGTCTCTGAGATTTTTTGCGGACAAGTTCATTGCCACGAGAAGAAAGGGAAAGAAGAATAATAATAAGAAACGCAACAAAAACAATAAGTCTCCCAACTTCGTTTGGGAGACTTAATAATAACAAGCTATAACTGTGTTCGCAAGCGAAACACAAAGTCTCCCAAACGAACTCCCATATCGGTTACCAAGGCTTTACGAGACTCCCTTTTGAAAAAAAATTGTGCAGGGGTTCCCCTTATAACCTATGTATATTTTACGAAAGGATATGGAGTAAATGAACATGAGACCATAAAACATATGTTAACTCCAACTGCAATAACTTTAATGAGCTGTATGGCCATTTCGGAAATTTATTCCTCATCAGCAGCACAAGAACTCAAACGAAGGAAATCCATAATTTCAAAAAAATGTAAAAATGCATAAAACCAAACGAAATCCGAATAATCAGTAATATCAAATATAGCTACGGAAAAAAATACGATGGTGGGAGTTAATCCTTCGGTTTTAGAATTTACATAAATTTAGATAATAGTAATTGAACAAAGTGTACACATGAGATATTATCTCATGTACAAGTACACCATATCTAAGAAAAATAAAGAGCATACATCTCCACCACGGGGAATTGTTTTACCAACTCCACACTGCAATAAAAGACAAACTCCTGTATTAAATATGTAATACATGTGTCTCATAATTCCCTTTTTTATCAGAAAACCTGATTTCAAAAAAAATAACAATAATAACTTCTTGTTTTGTTTTTATGACAACCAAATGCTCTTTTGTCCATTACACCCAATTTCAGACCCTTTCCAAAAAAACAAAAAAAAAAAAAACAAAATGGGCAGGGGTTTCCCTTATAACCTATGTAATACATATTTCTCAAAATTCTTTTTTTTATCAGAAAACTCAATTTTTCCCATGGCATCCAAGTGCTCTTTTGTCCATTGCAACTAATTTAAGACCCTTTCCAAAAAAAGGGCTTGGGTTCCCCTTATAAGCTATGTAATACACATTTCTCAAAATTCCTTATTTTTTATTAGAAAACCTGATTTTCCCCAAAATATGCTTTTGGTCTTGTTTCCATGGCAATCAAATGCCCTTTTGTCCATTACATCCAATTTCAGATTGCAAAGAAAATTTGGGCAGGGATTCCCCTTATTGCCTATTTAATGCATATTTCTCAAAATTCCATTTTTTTTACCAGAAAACTCTATTTTTCAACAAAAAAATACGTTTCTGGTTTTGTTTCCATGGCAACAAAGTGCTCTTTTGTCCATTACACCCAATTTCAGACCCAAATTTGGGCAGGGGCTCCTTTTATAAGCTATGTAATATTTATTTCTCAAAATTCCTTATTTTCTATCAGAAAACCTGATTTTCCAAAAATAATCTTCTGGTTTTGTTTCCATGGCAATCAAATGCTCTTTTGTCCATAACTTCCAATTTCAGATCTCTTTTCAAAGAAAATTTTGGCAGGGGTTCCCCTTATAACCTATGTAATACATATTTCTCAAAAATCCCTTTTTTATCGGAGGACTCAATTTTTCAACAAAAAATATGCTTCTGGTTTTGTTTCCATCGCAACCAAGTGCACTACTGCCCATTGCAACCAATTTCAGGCCCTTTCCACAAAAAATCGGCAGGGGTTCCCCTTATAATTTAAGTAATACATATTGCTGTAATTAAAATACTATTATCAACAGAAACTACTATTTTCCCAAAATTTCCATTTTTTGGTATTGTGTCCATGGCAACGGTAGGTAATTTGAAATTTCCACTGCTGTGGAACCCTTTCTTACATGACCCTCACCTTTTTGATGAAAAAACTCAATTTTTCAACAAAAAATATGATTCTGGTTTGTTTCAATCGCAACCAAGTGCACTTCTGTCCATTGCAACAAATTTCAGGCCCTTTCCAAATGTTGTCCATGGCAACGGTAGTTATCTTGAAATTTCCAATGCTGTGGAACCCTTTCTTACATGACCCTCACCTTTCAGATGAAGGTTCATGGAGCTAGTGTTAATAGTTTTTGAGAAACAGTGAAAAAAAAATGGTGAAAAACTTTCAAAATTTCAATTTCCCATAGGGTTACTATAGGACGACCCACCCCTTTTTGAGACCCCAAATGTACCCTTAATGGACCCTCTTTCAAAATTTTTTTTTAAGATTGCACATCTAGATACATAGGGCTAATATCCTACAAAATTTGAAACCTCTAGGTCTTATGGTCTCTGAGATTTGTTGCGGACAAGTTCATTGCGACTAGAAGAAAGGGAAAGAAGAATAATAAAAACAATAAGTCTCCAAACTTCGTTTGGGATACTTAATAAGAAAAACAACAAAAACAATAAGTATCCCAAACTTCGTTTGGGAGACTTAATAAGAAGTTTTAACTGTGTTCGCAAGCGAAACGCAAAAGTCTCCCAAACGAACTCCCATATTGGATTTCTGGGCATTACAGAACCCCCTTTCAAAAAAGATTTTAGCAGGGGTTCCCCTTATAATTTGCTTTATACATATAGTTGAAATCAAAACATAACACACAGCATAAAACACATTTTTCTCAAAATTATAGCCTTCTGGTTTGGTTTCCATGGCAACAAAATCTTCTATTATCCATTGCAACCAATTTTATATCTGGTTCAAATTTTTTTTTGCAGGGGTTCCCCTTATAACCTAACAATAATACTCATAGATGTAATGAAAATACAATTATCAATTAATTCTCAAAATTTTAACTTTTTTGAAAGGTTTCCATGGCAACGGAATTATTTTTTTAATTTCTAATCCCGTGGAACCCTTATTTCCATGAATCACATTTTCCCTATGAAGTTTCATGGAGTTAAAGTGAATAGTTTTAATGATGCAGTAAAAAATGGTGAAAACAATCAATTCAAAATTTCATTTTCCGATAGGATTTACATGGAGGACCAACCCCTCTTTGAACCCCCAAATGTACCCTTAACAAACCCTCTTTTGAAAAATCTTTGCATGTTGCACCACTAAATATATGGGGCTAACATCCTACAAAGTTTGAAAGCTGTAGGTATAATAGTCTTAGATCTGGTTCGGACAAGTTCATCCGGACGAGAAGAAAGAAAGAAGAACTAGATTTGCAATTGCAAGCAATAGCTGATGTCGCCCCTGGCAGCCAATTCGATAATTTCATCTTGTTCGCAGCGTCAAAATCTACCTAGAAATCAATTTTCGTTGAAATCGGACAAAGTTGAAATTCTGACGTAAAATGGCGGGCATCTTGGAAATGGCAGCCATTTTGAATTTGTTTTCTTGCATACTACTCCAGATGCTGATCCAACTTTGTACCAAATATAATTGAAATCTGCCCATGCATCACTGAGAAAATATCAATTTTAGTTGAAATTAGACCGAATTCGAATTTTTCGTATTCGTGCTGCCATATTGAAAACGCCGGCCGTTTGGAAGAAAATTTTTCTTGAATGCACAACTTCAGATAGTGATGCACCTTTGTACCAATAATGATTGAATTATGTCCTGGCGTCATTGAGAAAATACCTGGACGAAAATAGAGGTGGAAGAAAGAATAATAATTATTATAACTAGATTTGCAATTGCAAGCACTAGCTGATGTCGCCCCGGCAGCAAAATAGATAATTCCATCCTATTCGCAGCGCCAAAATCTACCTAGAAATCAATTTTCATTGAAATCGGACAAAGTTGAAATTTTGACGTATTTTGGGCGGCCATCTTGACAATGACAGCCATTTTGAATTTTTTTTTCGCATAAATTCCCTTTCTCATCTTCCTGAACATTTATGTACAATATGAACAAATTCTTCAATACAGTTCCTGAGATATTGGATCCTCCATTTCTCAACGTAAAAAGAGCGGCCATCTTGGAAATGGCGGCCATTTTGAAAATTTTTGCCGGTGCATGCTCATGGTGGTCCAACTTTGTGCCAAGTTAGATTGAATTCTGTCCAGGTATCTTTGAGAAAACAGCCGGACAAAAATCCTTGGAAGAAAGAAAGAATAATGAAAAATAATAATAACAAAGAAACGGACCAAAACTACGTCTGGGGCGACATAACTAGTATTAATTGTGTTTGGATGCAAAGTCTCCCAAACGAACTCTTATATCAGAATTCAAAGGCTTCAGATGAGATCTGCAAATTTTAAACCTGCCATTCAAATTTCCTTCATTTCTGAGCAATTTGGATTTCCTGCCTTTTTCCGCATCAAAGGTTACAGTCACCATTTTGAAGTCTTGGAGACTGGAAACAAATTCTAAACATGATAGGCAACTCTCCTGTAAAATTTCATCCAATTCTGAGCACTTTGATTTTCCCGCCCTTTTTACCGTTTCCATGGCAACGGTCGCCATTTTGAAGTCTTGGAAACCGGAACCAAATTCTACACATGTTAGGCAACCTTCCTGTAAAATTTCATCAAATTCTTAGCACTTTGATTTTCCCGCCTTTTTCATCGTTTCTATGGCAACGGTCGCCATTTTGGAAATTCCAACAACTTTAGGATCAAATTTGGATCCATTTCTATTATCCAATAAAGTTTAATGAAATTTGGGTAACTGGTCTCTGAGAAATCGATTTGACAATTTTGAGGCGGAAAACGGAAGAAGAAAAAAATAATAAGAAGAAAAAGAAGTAATAATTGTGTTCGCAAAGCGAAGCACAAAAGTCGCCCAAACCTCCCATGGATCGCCATGTTATAACAAATTTTTATTCTAAAAATATGTTCTACACTTCATACACAACCTTCCTGTCAAATTTCATTAGATTTGGAGCACTTTTAATTTTCCCGCCCTTTTTCAGTTTCCATTTCAACGGCCGCCATTTTGAAATTTGTTTTACCTAAAAATATGTTCTACCCTACATACACGACCTTTCTGTCAAATTTCATGCAATTTGGAGCACCTTAAATTTTCCTGCCTTTTTTCAGTTTCCAGGGCAACGGCGGCCATTTTGAAAATTCCAAGACTGGATTGCACATCTTGGGATGGGATTCCATCTTCCTGTGAAGTTTTGTTAAGATTGAACTAATGGTCTTTGAGAACCAGGTGGGACAAGTTCATAGCGGAAGAAGAAGAGGAATAAAAATTTATAACAGTATCAGGATGCTGATACAAAAGTCTCCGAAACGAACTCCCATATCAGAATTCAGGACTAGAAACCAGTTGGGGCCACCTTTCTGTGAAGTTTCATCCAATTCTGAGCACTTTCAATTATCCTGCCCTTTTGCCTGTTTCCATGGCAACGGTTGACATTTTGATGTCTTGGAGACCAAAAACCAATTTGCAGTATACCATATAACCTTTCTGTAAAATTTCATCCAATTCTGAGCACTTTCAATTTTCCCGCCTTTTTTCTATTTCCATGGCAACCGGTGCCATTTTGAAAATTCCAAGGCCTGATTGCACCTTTCGGGATAGGGATCCATGTTCCTGTAAAGTTTGGTTTTTATTAGATTATTAGTCTCTGAGAAAATGGTCGGACAAATTTTGAGGCGGAAGAAACGTGAGTAAAAACAGTAAGTCTCCCCAAACTTCGTTTGGGAGACTTAATTATAATAACAAGTGATAACTGTGTTTGCAACCGAAACACAAAAGTCTCCCAAACAAACTTCCATATCCAGCAACCTTCCTGTGAAATTTCATCAAATTCTGAGCATTTTGAATTTGCCCGCCATTTTTCCATTTCCATGGCAACGGTTCCCATTTTGAAAGTTTTAGGCGAAAAAATTAATTCGATGCATGCTAGGTAACCTCCCTGTCTAATTTCATCCAATTCTGAGCACTTTAAATTGATCCGCCTTTTTCCGTTTCCATGGCAACGGTCGCCATTTTGAAATTTTTCGGCCCAAAAATCAATGTTATGCATGCTAGACAACCTTCCTGTCAAACATTCAATTCTGAGCACTTTGAATTTTCCCCCCTTTTTTCAGTTTCCATGGCAACAAGCGCCATTTATTACAATTGTGGATTTCCTTTGTTTGGGTTTTAGTGCTGCTGATGAGGAATAAATTTCCGAAATGGCCATACAGCTCAATAAAATTATTGCAGTTGGAGTCAACATATGTGTTATGGTCTCATGTTCATTTACTCCATATCCTTTCGTAAAATATTTGAAAATTTTCAGACCAAAAATCAATTCTATGCATGCTAGGCAACCATCCTGTCAAATTTCATCCAATTCTGAGCACTTTGAATGTTCCCGCCTTTTTTCAGTTTCCATGGCAACGGTCACCATTTTGGAAATTTCGAGCCCGGATGGCACATCTTCTCATTGTCCTCTACCAGTATGTGAAGTTTCATGAAGTTCCAATGACCGGTCTTCGAGATATGTCCCGGACAAAAATTTTTCGCCGGAAGAAGAATAATAATAAGTATAATAAGAACTGAGCAAAAACAATCAGTCTCCACAAACTTCGTTTGGAAGACTTAATAATAACTAGTATTAATTGTGTTTGGATGCAAACACAAGAAGTCTCCCAAACGAACTCCCATGTCAGAAATGTTAAGGCCTCAGTTGAGATCCTCAGATTTATAAACAACTTTTTTGTAAAATTTTATCAATTCTGAGCATTTTGAATTTCCCGCCTTATTTATAATTTCCATGGCACCGGTCGACTTTTTGAAGTCTTGAAGACCAGAAGTCAATTCTACACATATTAGACAACATTCCTGTAAAATTTCCTCCAGTTCAGAGCACCTTGATTTTCCCGCCTTTTTTACCATTTTCATAGCACCGGTCGCCATTTTGAAGTCTTGGATACCAGAAGTTAATTCTACACCTGTTAGACAACCTCCCTGTAAAATATCATCCAATTCTGAGCACTTTGATTTTCCCGCCTTTTTTACCATTTCCATGGCACCGGTCGCCATTTTGAAGGTTTGGAGACCAGAAGTCAGTTCTACATATGTTAGGCAACCTATCTATAAAATTTCATCCATTTCTAAGCACTTTGATTTTCCCGCCTTTTTTACCATTTCCATGAAAATTCCAAGACTGGAATGCCCATCCTGGGATTGGGTTCTATCATTCTGTGAAGTTTGGTTAAGATTGGATCAGTAGTGTCCGAGAAAACTGATTAACAAAGTTGAGACGGAAAACGGAAGAAAAAGAATAATAACTAGATTTGCGATTGCAAGCAATAGCTGATGTCGCTCCTGGCAGCCAATTCGATGCTTCCATCTGGTTCGCAGCGTCAAAATCTACCTAGAAATCAATTTTCTTTGAAATCGGACAACGTTGAAATTTTGACGTATTTTGGCAGCCATTTAGAATTTTTTTTCGTAGCCTGCACTCCGCGTTATGGTGATCTAACTACCTACCAAGTTTCATTTGATTACATCAAACCGTTCTCTCAAAATAGTCCGGACAAGAAAGTGTGGAAGAACAATAATAATAATAATAATAATAAAGAATAAGAACAAGAAAAAGAAGAAACAGAACAATAACAATATGTCGCCCCGACATTCGTCTTGGGCGACATAGTAATAACTAGATTTGCAATTGCAAGCAATAGCTGATGTCGCCCCTGACAGCCAGTTCGATGATTCCAGCTTGTTCGCAGCATCAAAATCTACCTAGAAATCAAATTTCGTTGAAATCGGACAAAGTTGAATTTTTTACGTATTTCGGCGGCCATCTTGGAAAAGGCGGCCATGTTGAAAAAAATTCCTTGCATTCCCACCCCAATATAGTGGTCCATCTTTGTACCAAGTATGGATGAATTCTGTCAAAGTATGATTTAGAAAATTAAAATTTTTGTTAAAATTTGACGAATTTGGAATTTTTCGTATTTTGGGAGCCATCTTGAAAATGGCCGCTGCTTTGAAAATTTTTTTCCACCCATGCACCCCTCCAGATAGTGATCAAACTTTGTACCAAATATGAATGCTATCTTCCAGGCATCATTGAGATATAAGCCGGACAAAAAGAGGTGGAAGAAAGAAACAATAATAATGAATAATAATAGTAGAGAAACGGACAAAAAACAAGATGTCGTCCCAACTACGTCTGGGGTGACATAATAAAAAGAAACAGAGCAAATACAATAAGTCTCCCAAACTTCGTTTGGGAGACTTAATAATAATAAGAAACGGAGCTAAATAATAATAATAATAATAAGAAGAAACGCAGCAGAAACAATAAGTCTCCACAAACATCGTTTGTGCAACTTAATAATAATAATAAAGAAACGGACAAAAAGCAATGTGTCGTCCTGACTACGTCTAGGCGTCATAATCCAGACCAAACCAAACCAGATTCCATACCAAATTGCTTTTTGAAAAAATGCTGTGTTGTATATTATCACCAATGATTGTTATAATGTTTGTTGAAATATTTGTTTCTATTCCTTATGTAAGAACTGGTGTCATAAACTCATTATCTTTTCGTCTATCAGTGTTAGTAGTACTTTGATTACCAGGGTAACACTTCATTAGTATATGTACTGGATTGCATCAGAAAGGAAGTTGCGTCATAATGGTTTCATTATTGATTCATTGATGAAACCAACATTCAAAGCTTAATATGTACATTTATTGAAACTTTAACGTGAAATAAAGCTATAGGGCTGTGACCTTGACCTTTGACCTTGACCTCTTTTTGAAGGTCCAGACTTCCTGAACATTTTGTACGTTGAATGTCTTTTAGTATCTTCAATGGTATTTGAGCTGTAAGCAAAAAAAAAAAAAAAACGCAAATTCGGACATCAAAATCGGTTTTCGGGCCATAAAACGAAAACGGTTGGTCCGATAATTTTGGACCCTATGTAACAAATGTAGATCTTAACAAGACACACATTTTTTCTATTCATGTTATCAGCTATCTATTACGGTTTATGAGTTATTACAAAAACAAGGTCTAGGGTCAAAGTTCGAAGTGACCAATGACCTTTGACCTTGGCATTTTTAAATGTAACACATATCACCTCAATTGAATGAAAAAGGTTTCAGGTTTCTATCTCCTACCGTTTTCGAGAAAAAAATGCTAAAAGAGGTGACGAAACTTTCAAGGGGCATAACTCTTGTACGGTGTATCATAGAATTTGGTCCAAATGTAAAGAAGGTCCGTCATGACGTAATAAACGTTTTTGCCATAACAATTAATCAGCTATCATTTACAGTTTTCGAGATATTCCAATCACAAGATTTGAGGTCAAAGTTTAAAGTGACCAATGACCGTGGTCATTCTAGGGGTGGTTGTCTACATTGGTGCCATTTTTCATTAAGTTTGGAATATTCGTCTCTGAGATAATGTTTGGACAAAGTTTGAAAATTCATTGAGGAATAATAATAATAAGAAGAAACAGAGTAAAAACAATAAGTCACCGAACTTCGTTTTGGAGACTTAATAAGAAACGCAACAGAAAAAAATAGGTCTCCAAACTTCGTTTTGGAGACTTAAGAACTAGTTATAATTGTGTTCGCAAGCGAAAAACAAAAGTCTCCCAAACGAACTCTTATATCGGATTCCTGAGTTTTATGAAACCCCCTTTCCAAAAAAAAAAAAAAAAAAAAAAATTGAACAGGGGTTCCCCTTATAATTAACTTTATACATATGGTTGAAATCAGAACATTACACAGTAGTATCACGTTTTCTCAGAAATATGTCTTTCTGGCTTTGTTTCCATGGCAACAAAATGCTCCATTATCCAATGCAACCATATTTATACCTCTTTAAAAAAAAAAAACTTTGGGCAGGGTTCCCCTTATAACTTAAATAATACATGTGGCTGAAATGAAAATACAAATATTAATGATAACTACGTTTTCTCAAAATTTCAATTTTTTGGTATGGTTTCCATGGCAACGGTACTAAGTTTGAAATTTCTAATCACGTTAAACCCTTTCTTACATGACACACGTCTTTCTAATGACGTTTCATTGAGTTATAGTTAAAAGTTTTTAAGATACAGTGAAAAAATGGTGACAACATTCAAAATGTCATTTTCCCATAGGGTTAATATGGAGGACCCCACCCCTTTTTGAACCCCAAAATGCACTGTTAATAAACCCCCTTTTGTAAATTTTTTAACTGTTGCACAACTAGATATATGGGGTTAACATCCTACAGAGTTTGAAAGGTCTAGGAAAAATCGTCTTTGAGATCTGCTTCGGACAAGTTTATCCGGACGAGAAGAAAGAAAGAAGAATAATAGCTAGATTTGCAATTGCAAGCAATAGCTGATGTCGCCCCTGACAGCCAATTCGATGATTCCAGCTTGTTCGCAGCATCAAAATCTACCTAGAAATCAATTATCGATGAATTGGGCAAAGTTGAAATTTTTTTTTCGTATTTTGGTTGCCATCTTGGAAATGGCAGCCATTTTGAATTTTTTTTTTCGTAGCCTACACCCCTCCAGACAGTGATCCAACTTTGTACCAAATATGATTGAATTCTGTCCAAGTATGATTGAGAAAATTAAAATTTTAGTTGAAATTGGACGAATTTCGAATTTTTCGTATTTCGGTCGCCATCTTAGAAATTGCGGCAACTTTGAAAAAAATTTTACTTGCATGCACCCCTCCAGATAGTGTTCCAACTTTGTAACAAATATGAATGATTTCTGTCCAGGCATCATTGAGATATAAGCCGGACAAAAAAGAGGAGAGGTGGAAGAAAGAAAGAAAGCGTAATAATAATAATAATAATAATAATAATAACAAAGAAACGGACCAATAACAAGATGTCGTCCCGACTACGTCTGGGGCAACATAATAACAAAGAAACGGACCAAAAACAATATGTCGTCCCGACTATGTCTGGGGCGACATAACTAGATTTGCAATTGCAAGCAATAGCTGATGTCGCCCCTGGCAGCTAATTCCATGATTCCATCTTGTTCGCAGCGTCAAAATCTACCGAGAAATCAATTTTCGCTGTAATCGGAAAGTTCAAATTTTTTTACGTATTTTGGCGGCCATCTTGGAAATGGCGGTCATTTTAAATGATTTTTTTGCACCTTCTTTTCACCTTCTGTTGGTCTTATTACCTGCAAAGTTTCATTTGATTACATCAAACAATTTTCTTTAAAAGGTCCTGAAAATCTTTTCCCATAGGGTTCAATGTTAATCTATTTTTGGTAACAGCAGCCATGTTGTTTTTCCGACTGCAACTAAAATTATGTGGAAGCTGCACAACATTAGGCAGATGCTTTCCATAAACTCTCATCAATCTGTGCAACTTGGTTTCTGAAAACAAGCTAAAAATGTCCAAAATCAGTGGTTCGTAACTTGGCGGCCATCTTGAAAATGGCAGTAATTTTGAAAATATTTGACAGTGCATGCACATCTCCTCATAGTGATCCAACTTTGTGCCAAATATGAATGAAATCTGTCCAGGCATCTTTTAGAAAATAGGCGGACAAAAATCATTGGAAGAAAGAAAGAAAGAATAATAACAAAGAAACGGTCCAAAAACAATATGTCGTCCCGACTACGTCTGGGGCGACATAACTGGATTTGCAATTGCAAGCAATAGCTGATGTCGCGCCTGACAGTCAATGCGATGCTTCCATCTTGTTCGCAGCGTGAAAATCTACCTAGAAATCAATTTTCATTGAAATCTGACAAAGTTGAAATTTTGACGTATTTTGGCGGCCATTTTGGAAATGTCGGCCATTTTGATTTTATTTTTGCTGCATGTCCATCTTCTTCTAGTGGTGCAACTTCCTGCCTATTATGAATGAAATCTGCATGTTTGAGATTTTATCATTTTGATTGAAATCCGTCAAATTTTCAACGTTAACGTAACTTGGCAGCAATCTTGGAAATTGCAGCCATTTTGAAAAAAAATTCTGTGCATGCATATCTCCTTAAGGTGATTCAACTTTGTGCCATATATGAATATGTTCTGTTGAAGCATCTTTGAGAACTCGCATGGACAAAAATAGGTGGAAGAAAGAATAATAAGAATAATAAAAATAATTAAAAAGACAATTGTTCAGAGAACAATTGCAAGGTCTTTCCCCGTCAATGTTATGTTTTGTTACGTCTTATGTTTAAAATCTTCTTGATGAGATGCACATTGTGTCCAATATATTTGATTTTCTTTTTCTAACAGTTTTAAATGACTGTTTTTACAATAAAAAGACAAAAAATTGGCTATGACCTTGACCAGTGACCTTGGTGACCTTTGACCTTGGTGTCAAATTGTAGGTCTCTTCTTACTGATTAATTTAAAATGTTACACGACCATACTATCTGCAAAGGATTAAAAGTTATATGCAAAAAAACACTTTCCGAAACGCGTCAAGGGCAATAACTCTTTGAGGAGTCATCGGATAGCTTTGGTCCAAATAAGACAAATGTAGCCCTTGACACGATGAACATTTTTGCTGATATAATTTTTTACCCATCTATTACGATTTTTGAGTTTATATGCTAACAAGGTCAAAGGTCAAGGTCAAAAGTCACCGATGACCTTCAACCTGGTACTCAAATTGAAGGTCTTTTCATACTGATCACTTTAAGGTGAAGAGTCAGTAAAAACAAATCTCATAGAATTTTTTTAAATTTTGCACGATGATAGATATTATCAAATTACATAGAGATATCGAAAAAAAGTTCGGAGTAACCGACTTAGTTTTTTCGTGACAGCTGCAAGAAGTTAGTAGTCGAAACCCTCGATTTAAAAAAGAAATAACGTGAAAATCGTGAAAGAAACCGCGAAATTTGTGTTTAATTGTCATTTTGAGATAAAACCTATACATAGATTTTTTCAAAAAACTAAATATATATTTTAAATGTGCTGATAAACATATTAATGTAAAAAAATTTGGGGGTCATCGATTTTGTTTTCTCGCAAGAGACATTTGAAATCAGCATGACATGTCAAATTTTTTACCAAATTGCGACGTCGCATATAAAGATAGAACTTGACGTCGTAAATCATCGAATGATTTGCTTTCAAATGGGAACTTTCAAAAAATATTTTCATGTCCGTGCTATTAGAAAAAGAAAGTACGGACTGATTGAATATTAAGAAAAATAAAAACGGGAGAAAACCAATTGTACTTCATTTATACAAATTTTTACATATTCTTTTAGAATGTTTTATTCATTAAAAGCTGGCGTCTAAGAGTACATTATTACGGACATATATTTCTTTTACACTGATATATTTACTTTCAAAGTAGAAAAATAAACAGAATAAGATAATAATACATATGTAAATATCCAGGCGTTTTGATGGATGTGTATCAATGATTTCCTCGGATTTCGCATATTTGCAATAAAAAGCATCTCTAGTAAGTTTCCTATAGCAGAACAGGCTTATTTTGTCGATCTAACTAATCTAGATCTCCTAACGGAACACGTCCAGGTAACTTTGTTACAACCTTTGTCCTTGCGGAATTTGTCACACACTATATCCTTGTTACTAGTAATCATTTTCTTGCTGAATAAAGTTCTTATAGGCCTGACTGTCGACATAGAGATTCGGTACTCAAAAGTAGCATCGGGTCTAAGAACGATGCAACAAGTCGTATGAGGACGAATATGATAATAGCTGTGTGATCAGCCTTTTCTTCCATTTGCTTAATCTTACCACGTTTTTATAGGGATTTTGAATTTGAAAAAAAATAATGATAAGAATGGATTCTGGACTTCATCTCAATTTTTGGGTGTACTCTGTATTCGGGGGGTTATAACCTCAGATAATTGTTAATTTTTTCCAACACATTTTTATATTGCTAAGGCATTACTTTTATTTTTTACTCTAATATCGCGCCATGGATATCATGATGGGAAAAATGAAATAATGATTCTTTTGCTACTATTCATTTTCCGGTTACTATGTAATATGTTATTGAGTATATAGTGAACATTTTGGTGATGAGTTGTTGTATTGGGAATGGTTAACAAGACAACAATGGAACCTGAAAAAACTGACATATAGGCCGTGTTCAAACTACAACTAAATGGAATCGATCCAAATTCACGTTCATATTTGAAAATTTGAATCGATCCAAAGCAAATAGGTTTTAACGTTCTCTTTAAAACCGACCGCGATCTATCGCATGCTTGTTTCAAAGCACTTGAATCGATCGCAATCGACCCCAACTGTTCACACCAAAGCCGTTATCGTCTCTATTTGAATCGATCTTTTTGACACCACCTCTTTTATCGGTCCAAATAATATCGATTGCTATCGATCTTTTTATAGTATGAACAGCAAAAACCAATTGACATCGATCGCGGTCGATTCAAATCTTGTAAGTGTGAATGGGATCTATATATAGACCTTAAATCGATCGCAATCGATCCTAACTATTCTCATCAAAATTCTTCTCAATTTGAATCGATCTTCTTGAGACCACCTCTTTCATATGGGACCAAAAAGATCGATTACAATCGGTCTATTGATAGTCTGAATAGTCACAACTGATTGCAATCGATTCCGATCGATTCGAATATTGTAAGTGTGAACGGGGTCATAGAAGCCATATAAATAGGTATCACACACAAAACACTATCATTATTTTCTATACTAGTATATGAAATTGGAATGGCGTGAGTAATACAAATGAACTCAAAAGAAAATATTTCATAAATCAAAATATCTTCAACTCGAAGAGATGAATCACACGCATTTGTAGCTGGCAATGGCCTGGGTACGTGAGTATCGTCTTCCCGGTTAAAATTTAGAAACGTATACCAAGATTAGAAAAAAAAAAACACTCATAACAACAGTTGTCAGAGAAATGTTATGAAAAGAAAGAATTTCGTTATTCCATTGCCATTCATATTAAATTTGTGAGACTTTAATATTCCCGTAAATCATCGTCACCGCAGAGGAGAAAAACCTACAGTCTTTGTGCTTCGTATATTTTAAATCAAACATTCAGACAAAAAGAAACCTGATTAGACCTAAATAATTTATCGCAGTCACAACAGTTATTGAGGTTGGAAGTACATTGAAAAACTTAACGCATTTCTTAACAAAAGCGACGTCCCCAGCGGGAATAGGATATTTGACGCCAAAATTACGTCCCCTGTTACTGTTACGTCGCAGAAAAGTTTTCACTACGTGGCGCTTTTTTCCTGACTCTTTACCTTAAACATATATGTTTACTATATTATCTGTAAGCGTTTAAAAGTTATTCGGAAAAAGACGATTTACGGAAACGCGTCAAGGGCTCTAACTCATAAACGGTTCGTCGCAGAGTTTTCGTTTAATTGAATCAAATGTAGATCTCAATGAGAGGAACATTTTTGCCTGATAATGTTTTCATGAATTTTTTATCGTTTGCGAGTTATCGCGATAACAAAATTTCAAATAGCCGCCATATTGAAAATGACGGATGAACATTTTTTTTTACCACACTTTTGTAATCAGGACCATGAAAGCTACCTGGAAACCAAATTTGGTGGAAATACGATAATTTTGAGAAATTTGCATATTTCGAGGTCAAAAACGCGTAACCGGGGTCACGACCCAAAAATGTTTTTTTTCGTGATAATTCATCCTTAGGATGAATGCAACTTTTTCCTCACCTCAGATTTTTGATATCGGTTACGGTTTATGAGGAGATCTGATAGCAAGATAAACCTCATTCGGGGAGATACAGTACTGTGCAACGTAGCCCTTACAGATAAAACGATCAGTCACCCGTCACCCGTTCGTCAGGGAGCAGTCAGCGGTCAGTCAGCGATCAGTTAATTAACGTGACGACTTTTTATTCGTCCAACTCGTCAATTGACGCGAAACGTGACGGATGACGAGAATCCTATTCGTCCAACTCACGTCCAGATTCGTTCATTTATCACGTGATATCTCGGGTTTAAGATTTTGCGAAATATAGATTCGTTTCACTCACTTTGCATATAAGATCGCTACATCATCGCAACAGATTAATTTTTTGCTATCAATAAATAATTCCTTATGATATATTTTTTTTCTTCATTTGCATGGAGTCTTTAATACAATAAAGTTCGAAAGGAACTGCTGCATTGATGGGTGTTATTCATAAAAATTTGCCATTTTCATCGAGTTTTTGACAAAATAATAAATTCTTAAGTAATTTTTTATCACATTTTTTTATTTTCATGACATTTTTAACAGAATAATGTGTAAAAGGAAAGTTTCGCACTGACCGGTGTATTTGTAATGACTAAAATGAAGAATCATAAGTAATTTTTTATCACATTTTTTTCATTTTCATGACATTTTTTAAAGAATAAAGTGTAAAAGGAAAGTTTTGCACTGACCGGTGTATTTGTAATGACTAAAATGGAGATTCATCAGTAATATTTTTATCACATTTTTTTCATTTTCATTGAATTTTTAACAAAATAATGTGTAAAAGGAAAGTTTGGTACTGACCGATGTATATGTAATGACAAAAATGAAGATTCATAAGTAATTTTTATTGCATTTTTTTTATTTTCATGGAATTTTAAACAAAATAATGAGTAAAAGGAATGTTTTGCACTGACCGGTGTATATGCAATGACTAAAATGAAGATTTATAAGAAATTTTTTTATAACATTTTTTCATTTTCATGGAATTCTTAACAAAATAATGTGTAAAAGGAAAGTTTCACGTTGACCGGTGTATAAGTAATGACTAAAATGTAGATTCATAAGTAATTTTTTATCTCATTTTTTTCATTTTAATGGAATTTTTAACAAAATAATATGTAAAAGGAAAGTTTCGCACTGACCGGTGTATATGTAAATGATGTAAATGACTTAAGTGAAGATTCATAAGAAATTTTTTTATAACATTTTTTTCATTTTCATGGAATTTTTAACAAAATAATGTGTAAAAGAAAAGTTTCACACTGACCGCTGTATATGTAATGACTAAAATAAAGATTGATAAGTAATTTTTTATCACATTTTTTTCATTTTCATGGAATTTTTAACAAAATAATGTGGAAAAGGAAAGTTTCGCACTGACCGGTGTATATGTAATGACTAAAATGTAAAGTCATAAGTAATTTTTTTATCACATTTTTTTTATTTTCATGACATTTTTAACAAAATAATGTGTAAAAGGAAAGTTTCACACTGACCGGTGTATATGTAATGACTAAAATGAAGATTTATAAGTAATTTAATATCACATTTTTTCATTTCATGGAATTTTTAACAAAATCATGTGTAAAAGGAAAGTTTCGCACTGACCGGTGTTTTTGTAATGACTTAAATAAAGAATCATAATTAATTTTTTATCACATCTTTTCATTTTCATGGAATTTTTAAGGAAATAACATGTAAAGGGAAAGTTTTGCACTGACCGGTGTATATGTAATGACTAAAATGTAGATTCATCAGTAATTTTTTTATCACATTTTTTTTTCATTTTCATGCAATTTTTAACAAAATAATATGTAAAGGGAAAGTTTCGCACTGACCGGTGTATTTGTAATGACTAAGATGTAGTTTCATAAGTAGGTTTTTTATCACATTTTTCATTTTCATGACATTTTTTAAAGAACAATGTGTAAAAGGAAAGTTTCGCACTAACCGGTGGATTTGTAATGGCTAAAATAAAGAAGCATAAGTAAATTTTTATAACATTTTTTTCATTTTCATGGAATTTTTAACAAAATAACGTGTAAAAGGAAAGTTTCGCACTGACCAGTGTATGTATAATGACTAAAATGCAGATTCATAACTAATTTTTTATAACATTTTTCCATTTTCATTGAATTTTTAACAAAATAATGTGTAAAAGGAAAGTTTCGCACTGACCGATGTATATGTAATGACTAAAATGAAGATTCATAAGTAATTTTTTATCACATTTTTTTTATTTTCATGGAATTTTTAACAAAATAATGTGTAAAAGAAATGTTTCGCACTGACCGGTATATATGTAATGACTAAAATGGAGATTCATAAGTATTTTTTTTATCACATTTTTTCATTTTCAGGGAATTATAACAAAATAATGTGGAAAAGGAAAGTTTCACACTGACCGGTGTATATGTAATGACTAAAATGAAGATTAATAAGTAGATTTTTATCACATTTTTTCATTTTCATAAAATTTTTAACAGAATAATATGTAAAGGGAAAGTTTCGCACTGACCGGTAAATTTGTAATTACCAAAAAAAAAATTATTTGATTAAACTTGATTGATATTTTTTTATCATTTTCTGCATTTTGGTGGAGTTCTTAACAAAATAAAGGAAACTTAGCTATTTATTTTCAATTTATGTATTTTTTCATATCAACTTAAAGCATTGGACTGTTCTTAGTCACTGTCAATGTTAATTTTGTATAAAACCGTTATCACGCTTGAATTCATTTCGTTTCATTGGAAAATTTCAATTATCTATTAATCTATTGATTAGTTTGCATATCATTACATGATGAGTCCTCTCTCGTCAATTGACGAATTGTATTCGTCAAATGACGATACCTGGACGTGAACTGTTATGGACGTGAATCGATTCGTCCCGTCCCGTCCCGTCACGTTCCCGTCAGCGATCCGTTCACGTCCCGTCAGCAATCCGTTTCAGGGTGACCTGAGTCGAGCCCGGCCAATGCTTGTCAAGTGTACCAAGTTTGGTTATGATTGGTCAAAGCGGAAAAAAAGAATAATAATAATAATAATAAAAGGACAATTGTTCAGAGAACAGTTGCAAGGTCTTTCCAAGTCAATGTTGTGTTTAATGTTATGTTTTGTCACATGTTTAAAATCATCTTGATGAGACGCACATTGCCTCCAATATATTAGAGTAGCCATTTCTAATCGTTTTAAAGATTTTACGATAAAAAAACGTAAAATTTGGCTATGACCTTGACCGATGACCTTGATGAACTTTGACCTTGGGATCAAATTGAAAGTCTCTTCTTAAGGGTTAATTCGATATGTTACATGACCATACTATCTGTAAAGGTTTAAAAGTTATACGCAAAAAACCTTTGTCTGAGACGCGTCAAGGGCAATAACTCTTCAGGGAGTCATCGGAGAGCTTCGGTTCAAATGAGACAAATGTAGCCCTTGACACGATGAACATTTTTGCTGATATACTTTTTCAACCATCTATTACGGTTTCCAAGTTCATCTGATAACAAGGTCAAAGGTCACCGATGATCTTCAACCTGGTATTCAAATTGAAGGTCTTTTCATGCTGATCACTTTAGACATATATGTTGACTACATTATCTGTAAGCGTTTAAAAGTTATTCGCAAAAAAAAACAATTTACCGAAACGCGTCAAGGGCTATAACTCAAATCGGTTCATCTGAGAGTTTTTGTTCAATGAACAAAAATATAGATCTCAATGAGAGGAACATTTTTGCAATATAATGTTTTCAGAAATTTTTTTTATCGTTTCCGAGATTTCGCGATAACAAAATTTCAAATGGCGGCCATTTTGAAAATGGCGGACGAAAAATTTTTTTGACCCCAGATTCGTAATCAGGGCCATTAAAGCAACCTGGATACTAAATTTCATCAAATTCCGATAACTTTGAGATATAGACAAAACTAGGGGTCAAAAACACGAAACCGGGGTCGCGACCCCAAAAAATTTTTTGCATGACAAATCATCCTAAAGATGAATGAAACATTTTCCCCATTCAGAATTTTGATATCGGTTACGGTTTCTGAGTTTACCTCATAAGAAGAAAAACCACAGTCGGGGAGATAACTCTGTAATGAAAAAAGTTTTCGGTCGTGGCCCTCATTTCGAAATAGCTTTTCGCTAATTGGTTTATTGTATAAAGTATCAAAATGATATGTCGCGAACTGTTTTTTGCAAAGTAAAAAACTGGCGGCGGAAAAAAAAGAATAATAATAAACAGAAGAAATACAGAAAGGTCTTTCCGTCGGAAACGGGAAAGACCTTAATAATAATAACAAAGAAACGGACCAATAACAATATGTCGTCCCGACTACGTCTGCGGCGACATAACTAGATTTGCAATTGCAAGGAATAGCTGAGTTCGCCCCAGACGTCCAAGTCGATGATTCCTTCTTGTTCGTAGTGTCAAAATCTACCTAGAAATCAATGTAGAATATGAAAAATTCTTCAATACAGTTCCTGAGATATTGAATCCTCCATTTCTCAACGTAAAAGGGCGGCCATCTTGAAAATGGTGGCTATTTTGAAAATTTTTGCCGGTGCATGCAATTTTCATTGAAATTGGTCATAGTTGAAATTTTTACGTATTGTGGCAGCCATCTTAGAAATGGCAACCATTTTGAAAATCATTGTCGATGTATCATATCTCCTTATGATTGTCCAACTTTGTGCGCAGTATGAACAAATCTGAAAATTTCATTAAAGGAAAAACACATCATAATTTCCTTCATTTAGACATCTTTTGAGGCCTTTAGCCCCCATCCCTTTTCAGGGCTATAGGAGGAAGTTCTAAAGGCTCTAGGATAAAAGAATGGGTTTATAAAACAAAATATATCTGGCAAAAAAAATGAGTATTTTTCGCGCGCGGTTGGGGACTAAAAAGATATGTCAGGGGGGTCCCAGAGGGGGGATGTGCCCCCTCTGTACTGGGGGTTTGATGGGGGCGTAAGCCCCCTCCCCGGCAGGCAACAATGGGGACCATACATCGTCGCTAGATAGCCTAGCATATAGCCCAAAAGGTTCATTTTTGAATTTTGATGACTTAGGGGTTGTAGTATGTACTGCAGATTTTTTTTAAAAAGTTGAAGCTTGATTTTGAAGTGAAAAGGTTGTCTTGAAAATGTCGGCCACTTTGAATCCGAAAATTTCATGAAAGGTAAAACTCATCATAATTAAGCTTTTGACCAAATATGGAATTATTCAAACAAATGTCAACAAAGAAAATTCAGATTAAAGTTTTGCAATCAGACAACACTACGATTTATCGGCCAACCTGAAAATGGCGGCCATTTTGACATTTTATATTTGGATAGATTTCATCCACTATTCATACTGAACGTTTTATAGTAGGTTTTATCAACGTCCTTCTAGTGTTTTAAGAGATAATTGACGCCGAGTGTTTGAAGGCACATTTGTGGAATTTGGCAAAAAATTGTTTATTGGCAGCCATTTTGAAAATGACGGACATTTTGAAAAAAAAACTGTGCAATGCACATCTACTAATGGTGATCCAGCTTTGTGCCAAATATGAATTGATTCTGTCCAGGCATCTCCGAGAACTCGTCCGGACAAATTTTTTCAGACAAAGAACAATTTATCGTCCCGACTACGTCTGGGACGACATACTAACAGCGGCCATCTTGGAAATTTCTCTGCATTAACTCCCTCCTCTCATCTTCTTGAAATTATAAACAAAAAATGATCAATTTCTGTAAAGTAGTTACCTAGATATTGAATAAAGTGAAAAATTTTATTTACATGTTTTTGGCGGCCATTTTGAATTTTTTTGGTACATATTCCGTGGTAATATTATTCTTAACATCTCTACCAAGTTTTATGTAAATCTGTCGAGGCATTTGTGAGATAAATGATCGACAGTTTTTAAACATAAACCGGCGGCTATCTTGAAAATGACGGCCATTTTGAATCCGAAAATTTCATGAAAGGTAAAACTCATCATAATTAAGCTTTTGACCAAATATGGAATTTTTCAAACAAATGTCAACAAAAAAAATTCAGATTAAAATTTTTAAATCAGACAACACTGCGTATTTGTCGGCCATCCTGGAAATGGCGGTCATTTTGACATTTTATTTTTGGATACATTTCATCCACTATTCCTACTGAACGTTTCTATAGTAGGTTTTATGAATGTCCTTCGAGTGGTTTAAGAGAAAATTGATGCCGAGTGTTTGAAGGTACATTTGTGGAATTTGGCAAAAAAATTGTTTATTGGCAGCCATTTTGAAAATGTCGGACATTTTGAAAAAAAATGATCTGTGCACATCTACTAATGGTGATCCAGCTTTGTGCCAAATATGAATTGATTCTGTCTAGGCATCTTCGAGAACTCGTCCGGAGAAACTTTTTCAGACAAAAGAACAATATGTTGTCCCGATTACGTCTGGGACGCCATAATAATAGCGGCCATCTTGGAAATTTCTCTGCATTTACTCCTTCCTCTCATCTTCCTGGAATTATAAACAAGAAATGATCAATTTCTGTAAAGCAGTTGCCTAGATATTGAATAAAGTGAAATTTTTTAGGTGTTTTTGGCGGCCATCTTGAAAATGGCGGCCACTTTGAATTTTTTGGTACAGATTCCGTGGTAATATTATTCTAAACGTCTCTACCAAGTTTTATGAAAATCTGTCGAGGCATTTTTGAGATAAATGATCGACAGTTTTTAAACGTAAACTGGTGGCCATCTTGAAAATGACGGCCATTTTGAATCCAAAAATTTCATAAAAGGTAAAACTCATCATAATTAAGCTTTTGACCAAATATGGAATTATTCAAACAAATGTCAGCAAAGATAAATTCAGATTACAATTTTTCAATCAGAAAACACTGCGTATTTGTCGGCCATCCTGAAAATGACGGCCATTTTGACATTTTATTTTTGGATAGATTTTATCCACTATTCATACTGAACGTTTCTATAGTAGGTTTTATGAATGTCCTTCCAGTTGTTTAAGAGACGATTGACGCTGAGTGTTTGAAGGTACATTTGTGAAATTTGGCAAAAATAGTTTATTGGCAGCCATTTTGAAAATGACGGACATTTTGAAAAAAACTGTCCTATGCACATCTACTAATGGTGATCCAGCCTTGTGCCAAATATGAATTGATTCTGTCTAGGCATTTCCGAGAACTCGTCGAGACAAACTTTTTCAGACAAAGAACAATATATCGTCCTGACTACGTCTGGGACGACATAATAATAGCGGCCATCTTGGAAATTTCTCTGCATTAACTCCTTCCTCTCATCTTCCTGAAATTATAAACAAAAAATGATCAATTTCTGTAAAGCTATTGCCTAGATATTGAATAAAGTGAAATTTTTTTAGGTGTTTTTGGCGGCCATCTTGAAAATGGCGGCCATTATGAATTTTTTTGGTACAGATTCCGTGGTAATATAATTCTAAACATCTCTACCAAGTTTTATGAAAATCTGTCGAGGCATTTGTGAGATAAATGATCGACAGTTTTTAAACGTAAACTGACTGCCATTTTGAATCCGAAAATTTCATGAAAGGTAAAACTCATCATAATTAAGCTTTTGACCAAATATGGAATTATTCAAACAAATGTCAACAGAGAAAATTCAGATTAAAATTTTGCAATCAGACAACACTGCGTATTTGTCGGCCATCCTGAAAATGGCGGCCATTTTGACATTTTTTTAGGATAGATTTCATCCAGTATTCATACTGAACGTTTCTATGGTAGGTTTTATCAACGTTCTTCCAGTGGTTTACGAGATAATTGACACCGAGTGTTTGAAGGTACATTTCTCAAATTTGGCAAAAAATCGTTAATTGGCAGCCATTTTGAAAATGACGGACATTTTGAAAAAAAAAGTTCTATGCACATCTACTAATGATGATCCAGCTTTGTGCCAAATATGAATTGATTCTGTCCAGGCATCTCCGAGAAATCGCCCGGACAAACTTTTTCATACAAAGAACAATATATCGTCCCGACTACGTCTGGGACGACATAATTATAGCGGCCATCTCGGAAATTTCTCTGCATTAACTCCTGCCTCTCATCTTCCTTAAATTATAGACAAAAAATGATCAATTTCTGTAAGCAGTTGCCTAGATATTGAATAAAGTGAAATTTTTCTTACGTGTTTTAGGCGGCCATCTTGAAAATGGCGGCCATTTTTGAATTTTTTTCGTACAGATTCCGTGGTAATATTATTCGAAACATCTCTACCAAGTTTTATGAAAATCTGTCGAGGCATTTGTGAGATAAATGATCGACAGTTTTTAAACGTAAACTGGCTGCCATCTTGAAAATGACAGCCATTTTGAATCCCAAAATTTCATGAAAGGTAAAACTCATCATAATTAAGCTTTTGACCAAATATGGAATTATTCAAACAAATGTTACAAAGAAAATTCAGATTAAAATTTTTCAATCAGACAACACTGCGTATTTGTCGGCCATCCTGAAAATGGCGGCCATTTTGACATTTTATTTTGGGATAGATTTCATCCACTTTTCATACTGAACGTTTCTATAGTAGGTTTTATGAACGTCCTTCCAGTGGTTTAAGAGATAATTGACGCCAAGTGTTTGAAGGTACATTTGTGGAATTTGACAAAAAATTGTTTATTGGCAGCCATTTTGAAAATGACGGACATTTTGAAAAAAAAAGTTCTATGCACATCTACTAATGATGATCCAGCTTTGTGCCAAATATGAATTGATTCTGTCCAGGCATCTCCGAGAACTCGTCCGGACAAACTTTTTCAGACAAAGAACAATAAATCGTCCCGACTACGTCTGGGACGACATAATAATAGCGGCCATCTTGGAAATTTCTCTGCATTAACTCCTTCCTCTCATCTTCCTGAAATTATCAACACAAAATGATCAATTTCTGCAAAGCAGTTGCCTAGATATTGAATAAAGGGAAAAATTTTTTACGTGTTTTTGGCGGCCATCTTGCAAATGGCGGCCATATTGAATTTTTTGGTACAGATTCCGTGGTAATATTATTCTAAACATCTCTACCAAGTTTTATGAAAATCTGTTGAGGCATTTGTGAGATAAATGATCGACAGTTTTTAAACGTAAACTGGCTGTCATCTTGGAAATGACGGCCATTTTGAATCCGAAAATTTCATACAAGGTTAAACTCATCATAATTAAGCTTTTGAACAAATATGGAATTATTCAAACAAATGTCAACAAAGAAAATTCAGATTTAAATTTCTCAATCAGACAACACTGCTGATTTGTCGGCCATCCTGAAAATGGCGGCCATTTTGACATTTTATTTTTGGATAGATTTTATCCACTATTCCTACTGAACGTTTCTGTAGTAAGTTTTATGAATGTCCTTCCATTTGTTTAAGAGATAATTGACGCCGAGTGTTCGAAGGTAAATTTGTGGAATTTGGCAAAAAGTCGTTTATTGGCAGCCATTTTGAAAATGACGGACATTTTGAAAAAAAAAGTTCTATGCACACCTACTAACGGTGATCGAGCTTTGTGCCAAATATGAATTGATTCTGTCCAGGCATCTCCGAGAACTCGTCCGGACAAACTTTTTCAGACAAAGAACAATATATCGTCCCGACTACGTGTGGGACAACATAACAAGTCATAACTGTGTTTACGAGCGAAACAAAAAAGCCTTCCAAACGAACTCATATATCGGTTTTCAAGGCATGACGAGACTCCCTCTGGGAAAAAATTTAGCAGAGGTTCTCTTTATAAATTAGTTAACACATATTGCTGAAATCAAATTATTACATGCAGATGAAAAAAATGTTTTCTCAAAATAATATTTTCTGGCTTGGTCCATGGCAACCAAATGCATCATTATCCTTTACATCCAACATCATACTTTGTTTCAAAATAAAATTTGGCAGGGGTTTCCCTTATTGCCTAAGTAATGCATATATCTGTAGTAAAAATACAACAATTCGCAATTATCAACAGTTATTACAATTTTCTCAAAATTTAAGGTTTTTGTATAGTTTCCATGGCAACCAAAGTTTTTTTAAGTCTCCCTATCCATAACAATCAATTTTAAACCCCCTTTCAAAAAAAATTGGGGTTCCCCTTAGGTCTCATGTAACCGTTTAGCTTCGATTGTTCTCATGTGTCTGTTTTTCAAAGATTCACATCTTGTTTGCAGAGTTTTACTGAATAAGTGTGAAATGACAGATATAAACATATACCTCTTTGGAATCCTAGGAACAAATACCTTAAACTGCATAGGCATGTGAGTCATTCTGACAATATATATTTGCTGTGTGTTTCCATGGAAACATTTGCAAAAGTTGAAAAAAATACCCTAAAATTTGCAAAAATGGTGCCAATACACAAGTCCCCCCTCAACGTATACTTTATGAACCAGCATAGCCACTATGATAGCCTGAAAGCCCTTCATAAACAGTTTGGATTTAGCAATAAAAAAAGGATATCGTTAAGGATTACTTTTCGAAATAAAATACACCGAACACTTACATCCATTTTCGCACCATTTGTACAACATGCTATTTATACCGTCCATGCTGTGTGTCATGTGACCAAAACAAACAGCTAATAACCTACTGTAATGAATAAATTCACTTTTGATTGATTTGCTTCTTACATGTACTATCATTCTCACAAAATAGAATAAAATTGTTCATATAAACCCACCATTACAACAATGACATCTGATCAACCATATCATAAGCATGCACAAATTTTTGACGCACTCTTTAACCCAGCATTTGAGGCACTAAAAAGGGTATCTGAGACCTTATAATCTAAGTTCTAATGTATATTGCTGTAATCAAAATACTATTATCAACAATAAATACTATTTCCCAAAATTTCCATCATTTGGTAAGGTTTCCATGGCAACGATTATTATTTTGAAATTTCCAATAGCATGGAACTCTCTCTTACATGACACATATCTTTCAAATGAAGTTTCATTGAGCTAGTATTAAAAGTTTTTGAAATACAAAATTTCCTCTTTCAATAGGGTTAACATTGGACAACCCCACCCCTATTTTAGCCCCTCTAATGTACCCTAAATGGACCCCTAACGGAAAATTTTTTTCCTGATTGCACATCTAGATATATGGGCTAACATCCTACAAATTTTCAAAGCTCTAGGTGTTATTGTCTGTGAGATCTAGTTCGGAGAAGTACATTGCGACCGGAATAAAGAAGGGTGGAAGAAAAATAACGAGTAATGATATGTTTGCATGCAAACACGAGTCACCCAAACCGGATTCCATACCCAATTGCATTTTGAAAAAATGCAGTGTTGTATATTTATCACCAATGATAATGTGTTCTGAAATATTTGTTTCTATTCCTTATGTACTTGTGTCATAAACTCATTATCTTTTCGTCTGTAAGTGTTAGTAGTACTTTGATTCACAGGGTAACACTTCATAAGTATATGTACTGGATTGCATCAGAAAGGAAGTTGCGTCGTAATGGTTTCATTATTGATTCATTGATGAAACCAACATTCAAAGCTTAATATGTACATTTATTGATACTTTAACGTGAAATAGAGCTTTAGGGCTGTGACCTTGGCCTTTGACCTTGACCTCACTGTGACGGTCCAGACTTCTTGAACATTCTGTACGTTGAATGTATTTTAGTATCTTCAATGGTATTTGAGCTTTAAGCAAGAAACACAAAATTCGGACATCGAAATCGGTTTTCGGTCCATAAACCGAAAACGGTTGGTCCGATAATTTTGGACCCTATGTAACAAATGTAGATATTAACAAGACACACATTTTTGCCTTTACATGTTATCAGCTATCTATTAATCTATTACGGTTTGTGAGTTATTACAAAAACGAGGTCTAGGGTCAAAGTTCAAAGTGACCAATGACCTTTGACTTTGGTATTTTTAAATGTAACACATATCACCTAAATTGAATGGACAAGGTTTCAGGTTTCTATCTCTTACCGTTTTCGAGAAAAAAAACTGCTAAAAGAGGTGACGAAACTTTCAAGGGGCATAACTCTTGAACGGTGCATCATAGAATTTCGGTCCAAATGTAACAAAGGTCCGTCATGACCTAATAAACATTTTTGCCATAACAATTAATCAGCTATCATTTACAGTTTTCGAGATATTCCAATCACAAGATTTGAGGTCAAAGTTCAAAGTGACCAATGACCGTGATCATTTTGGAAATTCAAAGACCTTGCATATCTTGGGGTGGTTGTTCACATTGGTGCAATGTTTCATTAAGTTTGGGATACCCATCTCTGAGATAATGTTTGGACAAAGTTTGAAAAATCCATTGAGGAATATTAATAATAAGAAGAAACAGAGTAAAAACAATAAGTCACCAAACTTCGTTTGGGTGACTTAATAACAAGTGATCACTGTGTTCGCAGGCGAAACACAAAAGTCTCCCAAACGAACTCCCATATCGGATTTCAAGGCATTACGAGACTCCCCCAAGAAAAAAAATTGGGCAGGGGTTCCCCTTAAAACGTATGTAATACATATTTCTCAAAATTCCTATTTTTTATTAGAAAAATCAATTTTTCTACAAAAAATACGTTTATAGTTTTGTTTCCATTACAGACAAGTGCTCTTTTGTCCATTACACCGAATTTCAGACNAATCAATTTTTCTACAAAAAATACGTTTATAGTTTTGTTTCCATTACAGACAAGTGCTCTTTTGTCCATTACACCGAATTTCTGACCGTTTCCAAAAAAAAAAAAAAAAAAAAAAAAAAAAAAAATGGACAGGGGTCCCCCTTATAAACTATGTAATACATATTTCTAAAAATTCATTCTTACTTATCAGAAAACTTAATATTTCAAAACAAGAGGCTTAGAGGCTGAGCCTATATGGCTCACCTGACAAAATGCATCTATGCCATACATGACCGAAATATGTTTATTACCAATGGGGTCTAATATTTAGCTATTTTCTCCATTAGCACCCATGTGTTTTGTCTGATGCTATTGAAATGAGTAATTTTTGCAAAGGATCTTCTTTACATTTAGTTACATTTACTTAAATAGTTTCAGAGAAGATGATGAAAAGGATGGTTCTCTCATACCAGGCTCCAATGTTAAAACTTTGTTCTGCAATGGAGGCCATGCCTTTTGCCGGATCGAAATGAAATGAGTAATTTTTGTAAAGTACCTTCTGTATATCATTCCTCTAAAGTTTGGTGGAATTTGTTTCAGTGGTTTCAGAGGAGAAGAAGAAAATCTGATTTTCCCATATAGAGTTCAATGCTAAACTATGTTCCGTGCTGGCCGCCATGTTTTTTATCGGATCGGTACGCAATGAGCAATCTTTGTTAAGGACTATTATTCCTGTGCAGTTTGGTTGAATTTGCTTCAGTGGTTTCGGAGATGAAAATGTGATTTTCCCCATGGGTCCAATGTTTAACCTAAGTTATGCGCTGCAGGCAATGTTTTTTTTTATCGGATTGGAATGAAATGAGCAATCATTGTTAAGGACCTTTAGAACATCATTCCTATAAGGTTTGGTTGAATTTGCTTCAGTAGTTTCAGAGGAAAAGATGAAAATAAGATTTTCCCATAGGCTCCAATGTTTTACTATGTTCCGCACTGGCGGCCATGTTTTTTATCGGATCGGAACACAATGAGCAATCTGTGTTAAGGACCTTTAGTACATCATTCCTGTAAAGTTTGGTTGAATTTGTTTCAGTGGTTTCAGAGTAGAAGGTGAAAATGTGATTTGTCCAATAGAGTCCAATGTTAAAGTAAGTGAGAACCGAACCGTCAGTCTAAAAAGAACAATCCAAGGACAATGGCAACGTCGGAAAAACAAAAAAACGAAGACATAACATGAGCATGACACAGAAAAGAAAATGAAGACACGCACATATACAAAAATGAACAACACGGACCCAATAAAAACCATGGGTGAGATCAGGTGCACCGGTAGAGTAAGCATCTCCTGCTTCTTATAAGACACCCGCCGTGTTGAACATGTCAACTCCGGTAGTAAAGTCAAATCCGGTAGAGGAAAAACAAACTTTACTGGCAAAGAGAAAGATCTGTTGTCATCTGGGAAACAGATATCTCATAGCGGTCCACAAGATCGTGATGTCGACCTAAGTTCCTAAGAACCTAAGTTCTGCGCTCTCGGCCATATTTTTATCGGATTGGAAGGAAATGAGCAATCTTAGTAAATGACCTTTAACACGTCATTCCTGTAAAGTTTGGTTGAATTTGCTTCAGTGATTCAGAGTGGAAGATGATGAAAAGGATGGTTTTCTCATACCGGGCTCCAATGTTAAAACATTTTCTGCAGTGGAGGCCATGCTTTTTGCCGGATCGAAATGAAATGAGTAATTTTTGTAAAGTACCTTCTGTATATCATTCCTCTAAAGTTTGGTTGAATTTGTTTCAGAGGAGAAGAGAAAAATGTGATTTTCCCATATAGATTTCAATGCTAAACTATGTTCCGTGCTGGCGGCCATGTTTTTATCGGATCGGTACGCAATGAGCAATCTTTGTTAAGGACTATTATTCCTGTAAAGTTTGGTTGAATTTGCTTCAGTAGTTTCAGAGGAGAAGATGAAAATGTGATTTTTCCCATGGGTCTAATGTTTAACCTAAGTTATGCGCTGCAGGCCATGTTTTTTATCGGAGTGGAATGAAATGAGCAATCATTGTAAAGGACCTTTAGAACATCATTCCTATAAGGTTTAGTTGAATTTGCTTCAGTAGTTTCAGAGGAAATGATGAAAATAAGATTTTCCCATAGGCTTCAATGTTAAACTATGTTCCGCACTGGCGGCCATGTTTTTATCGGATCGGAACACAATGAGCAATCTGTGTTAAGGACCTTTAGTACATTATTCCTGTAAAGTTTGGTTGAATTTGCTTCAGTGGTTTCAGAGCAGAAGGTGCAAATGTGATTTTTCCAATAGAGTCCAATGTTAAACCTAAGTTCCGCGCTCTCGTCCATATTTTTTATCGGATGGGAATGAAATGAGCAATCTTCGTAAAGGACCTTTAACACATCATTTCTGTTAAGTTTAGTTGAATTTGCTTCAGTGATTCAGAGTGGAAGATGAAAATGTAATTTTCCCATAGGCTCCAATGTTAAACTATGTTCCACGCTGGCGGCCATGTTTTTTATCGGATCAAAACAAAATGAGCAATCTTTGTTAAGGACCTTTAGAACATCATTCCTGTAAAGTTAAGTTGAATTTGCTTCAGTGAATTCAGAGTAGAAGATGAAAATGTGATTTTCCCATTGGGTCCAATGTTAAACCTAAGTTCTGCGCTGGTGGCCATGTTTTTATCGGATCGGAACGAAATGAGCCATCTTTGTAAAGGACCTTTAGTACATCATTCCTGTAAAGATTGGTTGAATTTGCTTCAGTGGTTTCAGAGGAGATGATGATTATGTGAAAAGTTAACGGATGACGGACGGACAACGGGCGACGGACGCCAAGTGATGGCAATAGCTCACAGTGACCCTTCGGGTCAGGTGAGCTAAAATAGTTTCTGGTTTTGTTTCCATGGCAAGTAAATGCTCTTTTGTCCGTTAAACCCAATTCCAGACCTCCTTGCAAAAAAAATCAGCAGGGGTTCCCCTTATTACCTAAGTAATACATATATCTGTAATAAAAATACAAAAATATGTTTTTCTCAAAAAAATTATAGGTTTCTTGCTTAGTTTCCATGGCAACCAAATGTTCCATTATCCATTTCAACCAATTTTATACCTCATTTAAAAAAATTGAGCAGGGATTCCCCTTATCACCTAGGTAATGCATAGTTCTGTTATAAAATACATAAACATATTTTTTCTCAAAATTATACGTTTCATGCTTGGTTTCCATGGCATCCAAATGTTTCACTGTTCATTGCTATCCACTTACTGAAATTAGGGCATGGAATTATCCTTATAATCTATGTAATGCATACTACTCCAATCAAAACATAACAAGCAGCATAATGCATGCTTTTTTTTTCAAAATTCCTCCTTTTATCAGAAATCCATTAATTTTTTCAAAAAAAAGTTTCTTGGTCTGCTTCTCCTGCAGTGTGTAGTCCGTAAAACGATTTCCCGTGCGAGAGATGTATGGTCTCTATATTTTTCAGTTATGGTGTACTTGTGCGTGAGAGAATTTCTCATATGGATATACTATTGATACTTTCAAATTTTGGCAATTATTTTTGTAATTTTCGAAATGTAATCCAGACCACCTGTTTTAAGTGCCCACTTTCGACTTGATGAGTGCCTTGTGTTTGTCTATATGTTGTAGTTGTCCACTAGCTTAAGACACTAGTGCTTTTGTCGGGCAAAGGATAACAGTGATTGTGAGAGCACTTTGCCAGTTTAATTGATGTTTGTTGACAATCCCGCACCCATGACCATGCTCGACAATTAGCAAAGAATTCCGCTTAAACCGGTGCTAGGGGCCGTCTTGAACTTACTATGAGGTATGAGCAAAGCTCATAGATGAAGGCCTCATGGTGACTTCAAGACGAAGAACAACAATAAAAGCGTTGTTCCTTTGCTGGTTTTTTACCATGCATTTGTAGAGGCTTTGTCTCATGTGCATTTACTCCATATCCTTTTATTAACCATCCATGACACCAAATACTCTAATTTCCATAACATCCAATTAAAGACTCTCTTCCAAAAAGAATTTGGGCAGGGATTCCCCTTATAAAATAAGTTATACATCTTGCTGCAATCAAAAATAAACTACTATTTTCTCATAATTTCCTTTTTTTGGCTTGGTTTCCATGACAACAGTAGTTATTTTGAAATTTCAAATGCTTTGGTATGCTTTCTTACATGACATACACCTTTCCTGTGAAGTTTCATGGAGCTAGTATTAAAAGTTTTTGAGACACAGTGAGAAATATGGTGAAAAACATTCAAAATTTCATTTTCCCATAGGGTTAACATTGGATAACACCGCCCCCAAAATCACCCTAAATGGACCCCTCCTGGAAAAATTTTTCCTGATTGCACATCTAGATATATGGGGCTAACATCCTACAAAGTTTCAATTCTGTAGCTGTAATGGTTTCTGAGATCTGGTTCGGACAAATTCATTGCGACCGGAATAAAGAAGGATCGAAGAAAAATAACAAGTGATAACTGTGTTCGCAAGCGAAACACAAAAGTCTCCCAAACTAACTCCCATAACTGATTTCAAGGCATTACGAGACTCAATCCCTCAAGAAAAAAATTTGGGCAGAGGTTCCCCTTATAAATTAGTTTATACATATTGCTGAAATCAAATAATTACATGCAGAAGAAAAGTTTTTCTCAAAATCATAGGTTTCTGGTTTGGTTTCCATGGCAACCATATGCACCATTATCCTTTCATCCAATTTCATACCTTGTTCCAAAACAATTTGGGCAGGGGTTCCTATTATAACCTAAGTAATACATATAGCTGTAATAAAAATACAACAATTAACAATTATCAACAGTAATTGCGATTTTGGCAAAATTTTAAGTTTTTAGTATAGTTTCCATGGCAACCATAGTTATTTTAGGATTTCCCAATCCAATACCATCAATTTAAAACCCCTTTTCAAAAGAATATTTTGGCAGGGGTTCCCCTTATAATCTTAGTTATACTTATTGCTGTAATCAAAATACTATTATCAACAAAAACTGCTTTTTTCTCAAAATTTCAATTTTTTGGTATGGTTTCCATAGCAACGGTACATGTACTTATTTGTAAAGGAGTAGGGGCGGTAACGGCCTTATTTGGCCTGAAAAAATAAATTTGGTTGAATTCACTGAATTTTCTCATTGGAATGTTCTATGGGTATGGCTTTTCAGTAAACAGTAACATTTCGCAAATATTGATGCATGATTATTGAGTTTTTGAGGGTAGAAAAAGGGACAAATTGAGGATTTTGTAGAAAAAGTGACAAATTTGACTGATTTTGACTTCTTTTTCTGTGTAGGAAATATTCAGCACATGCAAGAACCACAAAAATATTTGTATGAGAGGTTCAATTCATTTGTACAAATCAGTTGGTAAATTATCTAATTGGTTTTTGGATGTGCTCGATATTTCCGGGTAGGAAAACTGTTCGAAAGATTCCAAATTCGGTACAGTTCTATGAAAATGCTCAAAAGTAGCCTTTTCATGACGTCAGAACTACACATATTGTGACGTCATTTACTCTAACTTTTGTATTTTTTCTATAAATGAGATCTAAGCTTTAAAACGAACATGGAAGAAAATCTCGTGGTGCAACTTAAAAATTCGCTGAAATCATGGGCCAAATCAACCCCTTATCGCACCTTGTCCTTTCCAATGCTGTAGAATCCTTTCTTACGTGACACCTTTCCTGTGAAGTTTCATGGAGTTGGTGTTAATAGTTTTTAAGATACAGGGAAAAAAATTGCGAAAAACATTCAAAATTTCATTTTCCCATAGGGTTAACATTGACGACCCCACTCCTTTTTGAGCCCCCAAATGTTACCTTAATGGACCCCCTTGAGAAACTTCTTCATGATTGCACATCTAGATATATGGGGCTAATATCCTATAAAGTTTGAACACTCTACGTCTGATGGTCTCTGGGATCTGCTTCGGACAAGTTCAAGGTGACGAGAATAAAGAAAGATGGAAAAATTTTAATAATAAGAAGAAACGCAACAAAAACAATAAGTCTCCAAACTTCGTTTGGGAGACTTAATAAAAAACACAACAAAATCAAAAAGTCTCCCAACTTCGTTTGGGAGATTAAAAATAAGAAACGCAACAAAAACAATAAGTCTCCAAACTTCGTTCGGGAGACTTAATAAGAAACACAACAAAAACAAAAAGTCTCCCAACTTCGTTTGGGAGACTTAAAATAAGAAACGCAACAAAAACAATAAGTCTCCCAACTTCGTTCGGGAGACTTAATATTCAAACAAAACGTAGAATAACAACATGTCAGTCAGACGTTGTCACGGTTGACTAAATGACTTTAAAAGTTTGAAACTGTATACGAACATCAAACATCGAATGTTTATATAACGCATCCTCTAATTTCCTTTAGTCTCAACTTTCAGAATAGATGTTTAATTTATAATTGTAAAGTAAATTCACACTGACCTCGGTATTTAGTTATTTATACTACATGTGTAAATATCATACTTAAAAGAAATAATATCTAGGGTAATCGTTCACGTGGTTTGCAAATGTTATTTTTCCCTTCACTGTGATCGTCCGAAAATTTTTTCTTTGATATGCGTTATTAAGAATAACTTGAAGACATGTATAGTAATGAGTGGCTCGCTACATTGGAATGAGTGACTCGCTACAACATATTAAGCATAACTTCGCATTAAATTACAGCAAACATGAATGTTTTATATATACACAAAAATAATTTGGGATCAAGATCAAGATCTAATACAACATGTTGACCTTTAAATACATAAAAGCATACTCAAAATTTAATAACAAAAATGGAATAAAACTTAAGTGTACGTGTGTATGTGTATGTAGCGAGACTCGATATCAGAAAACCCGCCGTTTGCGTTTAAATACCACTCAAAAGGTGCACTCGATTGTCAAAAGAATAGGTTAACGACCGAAAAAGAAAAAAAATAAATGTAAACTAACAGAAATCATTTAAGAATTGAATGTATTATTTTGAAGGTTCACTGGGGTATGAAAGCGTTGACCTAAGCACATTTTTAATGAAGCGCGGTAGCGCTTCATGTTAAAAATGTGCGCACGGTCAACGCTTTGAAGGTTCATTGGGGTATGAAAGCGTTGACCGAAGCACATTTTTAATGAAGCGCGGTAGCACTTCATGTTAAAAATGTGCACACGGTCACGGTCAACGCTTTCATACCCCCAATGAACCTTCAAAATAATACATTCAATTCTTATAATTACATCTCGTTCTTTTATCTTTGAAAAGCTATTCCTTTCACCTTGAGAGAAACCAATGTCGACGATTTCCTATAGACCCTCGACCAGACAGTGACTTTGGGAGAAAATAGCGGGGCGTATTAAAATATTTCAATTGCGATCTAGTGATAATTTGTATTTAATACTATTATTAAAAAATTCAACAAGAAAAAATTACAACAACGATAAGTAAAAAAAAATAACAACATCAAAAGAACGCAGTTACCACAGTAATTGAAATAGTCCCTAGTAATTTGCCATAGCCGCGTAGTGATATGAACGCGTCAATTTCACAAGGAAGATGGCGAACGATAGTCACTGACTTAGATTCTAGTGTTTTTCTGGTACGTTGATGTTGAAAACGCAGTTGGAGAAGAGAGAGTTGGTAAGTATTCCTGTAGACGCGTTTGTCAATACATTTGAAGTGTTTTCCTGTTGAGACAAAAGACGCATTGTTTGTGTGTGATGACGTCCATCCATTCAATATTGATCCGATTTGTGTGTGGTCTGTGCAGAAGGAGCAGTACTAACGGTGAAGGTAAGGGTATTTCAGAATGTTCATGGCTGACCAATTCTTGTCCCAATGCTACACGTGTCAAAGTAGAACTTAACGACTTTTTTGCTGGACGGAGCAGTGGCGATTGTAACTTCGTATCGATGCGTCGCTCTTGTGTCCAGTCATAAACATGATGTGCATTGTAACATGACCAGCATCGTTCATTGATTGAAAAGATGTAGCTCGAAGGCAGTGGGCAGTTTATATTTTACTGCTCTTGGCATTCTTGCATATATCGGCCATAAAGCCACTGTGAGTACACTTTGCAAGAGGTTGATTTGTGTACCAAATTGCATCCTGAACACGCAAATCTTTTACACAACGATTGAAGAGGGATTTAGCGTTCGGATAAGTTTTACTTATAAGAAGACGAAGGGATTTGTGTTTGCGTTGCATACATGGCTCTGTCACTTGGTGCCTCCTCACTGGTTATTCCTCCTTGGATATTTTTTTGCTGCGTTTCATGATTTATTACAACAAATTCATCACCACGGCTGTCGACTTTGAAGTCAAAGCTGTTTAGGTTAAGTTGGTGGCGAAACTCAACACCGCGTGACACAAAATGCACTGCCAGACAATACCACACCCTTTGTCTAAGAAGAATTGGATCATCAAGATCTTTAAATACTTTAACTACTAATTGAACATGTTGAATTAAGGTCTTCAATATCAATGATCTCCTTGTGTTTCGTTGCGCGTGAAACTCCAGTTCGAATCATCATTTTCAAGGTTTGAATCTAAAATCACATTACTTGTTCTAACTCAATATCACGCACAATATCAAATTGTCTGTTCAGATTTTTAATATGGCGGTTTATGGCTGCACGGATATTTTTCAGAGTGTTTTTGTGGTAAACTTTAGCGTGTTCATTTGGCATCTGTTTAGTACGTTTCTCCTGATCTTTAGATGATGCTTCGGCATAGAAATGGTGCAATTGTTCGTTGAGGTCGGCCTTTTCAATGGTTTCAAAATTGACTTCATTGCCTGATGTCTCGATGGACCATTCTGCAAAGTGAAACATAACAGATTTAAAGTTTAAATAGTAGTTTAAATATCAGGTACAAATAATTACTGTATTCGACCCAATAAGCGCCCAGGGCGCTTACAAAATTCAAAAACGGGGCACTTAATTGAATTGGCAAAACCGGAATTTATGCATGTCCGCTACCGTCATTATTATTAAGTTCTATAATGGGTCTTTACTTCCGGTTGTTAAAATCTTGGTGAAAAGAGAAAGTAACAGTAATCAATCCTGTGAATTCGGCATAAATAAATAGATATCGGTACTCAGGAGTTGTGTGAGGTATGTAAACATTCTGTTTCTTAAAATTATGGCAATAATATACCCGCTTAAAACTCGAACATTGGCAAATAAAGGTAAGGAAATTTTGGCAATTTGGGAGTTTTGAGGGAGTGCTTGTGCATTTCTACTTTGAACAGGTTGGGAACACTCTCCCAAACGAGATATTGTAACCCAAACGAGATATTATATCCCGAACGGGTTATAAGTTTCATACAGTAATATCACTTATTTTGGATTTAAGTCAATTTGACACAAATGCGCACCTTTTTAGATCAATACAAACAACTTTTGTTTAGGAATCTTTCTTATTTTGTTCAGTTTCTGAGATTGATCCCCGGAAAATGACTTTTTTTCTTAGGGATCAATCTCTAAAACCAAACACAAGAGAGAAAACTTCCTAAACAAAAGTTGTTGATATTGATCAATTTGCATGTGCTTTTGTGTCAAATTATCAAAAATCCAAAATAAGTGATATCTGTTAAACTGTATGAAATTAATAACCCGTTCGGGATATAATATCTCATTTGGGTTACAATATCCCGTTTGGGAGAGTGTTCCCAACCTGTTGAAAAAGGGTGAGGGGCAGCTTATTGGAGCATCGGCGCTAATAAGGTCGAATACGGTATATACAATAAACATTGTTAAAATGCCATCTTTTCATTTGCCACTTCATTTTTTGGTTTATGTTCTTCCAAATGTTTTGGGTCTGAATAGCTGCGGAACCGTAGCTCTATAGGTCCTTTTGTTTTTTTCTGATTTGGCGGACCATAGAGCTACGGATTTTCCCCTATATAAAACTTGCGATTTTGCGACACGAATTTTGTCGCACGTTTTTTGACAACCGGACGCCAAGCGGGGGCAGTCTCATTTATGTACTAAGTAGTATTTCGTTTCTTTAAATGTTTATCCGCAACCTTCCATATTTATTTACCAATAAATATTTATTTCCTGCTCATTATCATAACAAGCGTCATCGTTGGGGTCAAACCGCCTTCGGCCATCTTGCTGACATCAATCTCATTGGGAACGAGACTTTTCGGGAGGCGGGACTAAATGCAAATCATATCCGGAACGGATATCCTAAAGAAAATATTTTGTCGATCTCTGATTTGAATAGCAGCATTTATCACTTTTGCAAAGCTTTTTGAATGCAAATAATTAATTCATCTGCATTTAAGAAATATTCTTAATGAATTTTGAAATATCCGTTCCGGACATGATCTGGCTTTTATTGCCACCTCTCGAAATGTCACGTGACTGCGATGTTCAAAATGGCAGCTAAAGTATGCGGGATTACGTTTATATTTGGACAATTTCCTTTATAAATAGAAAATAATGACTCACCTTGCATAATTAAATGTTGTAAGTATTAGAAAAATATGGAAGGAAACGAAATAAACACACGTCGATAGGCGTGCTTGGCGTCCGGTTGTCAAATAACTCACAGAAACGTGCGAAAAATTCGAGTCGCAAGAGTCGCAAGTTTTATATAGGGGTAATTCCGTAGCTCTATGGTCTGCAACTATCAAAAAATCAGCTCAAGGACCATAAGAGCTACGGTCCCGCAGCTAGGGTCTGAAGAGACAGATGTTGTTGAAATGGCCAGATGCAGACACTAAATTAATAGTAAACTTTGATATTTAGTTGTTTAATTATTTTAAGTGAGATGCATTTTTTGTAACAAAATTGAATTAGAAGTAATTTAAGGTGGTTCGGTAGTATTCCTCCATTTTGATTTCATGTTCCATGCTTTGATAGGTATTTTTTATTAAACAGGTTTGGGAAAATCCCCCATATGGGGTATATTTTTACAGTGATAAAATGACTAATTTTTGAATTTCAACTTTCAACTCAAATGGGCAACAGTTTATAGCAATACCAAGAATTTTTCAAAAGAAATTATGTACATGTAGCTATCATTAACGCAGCAAAGGTAAATGGCCTATGAAATTTGCATTTACTTATTTGATTGTGTGTTTTGGGGGGGAAATATTGCTATTGGTATAAACTGTTGCCCTTTTGAGTAAAAAGTCGAAATTCAGAAATAAGTGATTTTATCACTGTAAAAATATACCCTGTTTTGGGTATTATACCCTAAATGTGCTTCGGTCAAAGTGCTTGAGCAGCGCTTTATTAAAAAAGGTCTCTTTCAACAAAGAGACTTCAAAATAATGCATTCTATTATGAAGAAAATCAAGCACAAAATTTGCAGATCACGCTTAAGCTTTCAATCTCAATTTTTCAAACGGATATGTAAACGGGAAAAGGAAGAAAAAACAAAAAACTTAGTATTTTTTTTGCATTTATTATTATTTTGGAATGTTTCTTCATGTATGAAAGTAACTTAGAACAAATTTTAGACGAAGGTGGACACCTCTCAGGCACCTTCATATTATTTGTTTTTTTTTTTTGGGGGGGGGGGTGTTGTTTTTGTTCTCAATTTTCAGTCATTGTTGTATAGATCCTGATAATATAATGGCAAGTACAACTGTTTTATAGCAGGAGGTCAGGGTTCGAATCCCTGTCAGGATTTGCAATGATGGAAATGGGATATTCACATGTATATACGATGCAATTTGATTTCATGCATATTCATTAAAATTCCCTTATTTTAATGGGTGTACATTGTCATTGATCACATGAATTTAATATTTTGTTGTTGCCAGCTCTTGTCTTACTCATGAATGAGACATACCTTGTCCAAATTGCTATTTTTATTTCTAAAATATATTGCAATTTTGGAATCCGTTTTAAAATGCTTCTATTGTTAAAATCAAAATTTTCTACTTCATTGTAAAACCTTAAAAGACTAGAATCAGTATCTTGAACACACCTTGAAATAATTTTACACCCCATTTTGTGTTATTGTTGACTTTGATTGGTAGAAATTTTCTTGCAGTGACTGCAACTCAGTCTCATCCAATGACTTGAATCTTTTTTCTGGAGGTTCTGGGTTCAAATCTTGCTCTGATCTCTCAGTTTCTTGGCTTTGCAATTGAGGGACAGACATCTCTGCCTCCGGCTGAGTTTGTGTGGGTTCAGCCTGAATTTCTGCAGGCTCAGTCTGATCTAATGCTTGTGGTCCTTCCAATGGTTAAGTTGAAACAAGTCAATATTAGCCAAAATAAAATCTTCATCATTCGAATTTAAAGATTCTGCATCATCTGGTAGCTCTATAAAAAAGTGCCGTCGGCCATGGTTGCAGACGATTTTTTCTTTATTTTTTTATTTTAATTGTTTCCGGTTTCATTAGGATTTTAACTTGGTATATTCATTTGCATTAAAAAACCGGTATGATAACTAAATAATTAACAGAGTTAAGATTATTTTATTATTGTTTGTTATTTTTGAATCATTAAAATGATTGTGTTTGGGGTCATCAAATGTGACATTGTGTACAAATGTTTATTTTGATGAAAAAAGTAGTCCGGCAATTGGGGGCGTGGCTTAAAAAACGATGTTTCACTGACTGATGAAACAAATAGTGTGCATTGCTTCTGGTTGCTTTCAACCAATGAGAATGCAGGATATCAATGTAATACATAGGGAATGTAATTATTTAAGAACACAAGTATCAATTTTTCTTGACATTCTAAGTGACAATTTATGCATATTTGTTTTATCAGAATTATTTTTGGCTCATCACACAATAAATTACTAATGAAGTCACTAAGAATGATGTGTTTTAGAGAAAAAATGTGTAGTTGGCTTTATAACAAACGATTAAAATCTTGTAGCTGTATAAATTTCCATTTGTTGTCTACGTGTGTTTATCAACATCTTGTTGACATTGAGTTTTTAAGTCAAAACGGTTATTTTTAGCGACATCATATAAAAACCAAACAAAATATGGGAAAGGTCAATATTATGTGACCCCCGCTTCCCTGATTCAAGAAATTAAATTTAATCAATAACTCAATACCGAAGTTACTGTGAATTTTAATTCTGCATATGCGCATTTCGACAACTTATGTCTCTTCAGTGCAGATAAAATCTAAATGTTTGGAAGACCATCAATCCAAATATGTTTCAAAACTGATAGAGAACAAATTACCAAATATGATCTAAATAGAAAGCCAAAATCAGCTAAGGACAGAGCTTTGCATCAGGGAGATACTCCTTAGTTTCAACAAAATTTACAAAAAATTAGATATTGTAAGGTTCCAAAAAGAATCGGCTTTCGGGTCAGCACCGAAGTACTGACTACTGGGCTGGTGAATACCCTCGGGGACTTACAGTCCACCAGCAGAATGAAACTCAGAAATAAGAAGTGCAGATCTACGTTTTGTCACAAAAACTATGTAACAGTTGCTTGAAAATCGATTCAGTGGTTCAGGAGGAGTAGCAGATAAGAGATGGATACCCCTAGATGTAACGGACTAGCAGATTGATGTAAACACGGATGGACGGAAAGAAGGACAGACGTACAACCCTATTACTATATACCCTACTTTCGAAATGGGGGGTATGACAGATACTGCTAGTTATGCAACAAAATTGACTGTGGCAATGAACATTAAAATGGCAACCCTTTCCATGAAAAGAACTAACAAAAATCTTGTGAAACCTTATGTAGATCATTTATATTTTGTAGAGATTTAAACTATATGTTGTAATTCCACAAAGCATATTATCGTACATAAACTAATGGAATCTCTATGAATAAGAAAAAAAGTGTTTTAATTGTTTAAATTCTCTACAGTTCAATTGATTTTTTTCTCTCTCACTCACTGTCTTTAAAATTATGTTTAAGTATTCGTTTCTTGATAGACACAATCCGTATACAGGCAGAAAAAGAAAGTGTTTGCCTCTGAAGAATTTGTCTGACAGGACAGCAATGTCTGCATTTATTTAATTGATATTATTTAACACTGAAATCTACAGCAAATAAGAAAAAGAAGGGAAACGGGGAATGTGTCAAAGAGACAACGACCCTAAGGGGAGCAATAACAACTCAAAGCCACCATAAGATCTTCAATGAACGGTGAGGAAACCCCACACCCAACGGTAGGTCGGAGTTGGCCCCTAAATAAAAGAGTAATCAAGTTCAGCGAAATAAGCATCTTCCTAGACTCCGATAGACATAAAGTGAACTAACTAGAAAACAGACAAGACACACAAAGGCTTAATAAATTTCCTGACTTAGGACAGGCGCAAACCTGCTGCGGCGGGGTTAAACTAGTTTTATTGGGCATTTTCTTCATTTTCTTTGCGAAGTTTCGTTATGCTTGCTTAAAATTCTTATTTTGAGATAACTTATATCATGAATATCACTTATTTCTAATGAATACAATGTATATAGGGACAAACAAGTATTATTTTGTTTCCGTTCAAAACTACCCATAGGCTTATTTCTATTTTCTCATATATTAGCCCTTCCAATGTACAATTTTCTGTGAAAAATATAAAGAAAAATAAGTTCATCAATTTTTCCGCCCTTATTTGTAGAAACGGATATCTTTGCGAAAAAAATTGATCCAATTATCTTCTTTGAATACCCTTGTCAAATCTATTTCATCATCAAATTCTCCTATACCATTTAATTATCAAAATAAGTGTAAGCCTGTAAGATTTAGTCATGAACTTTCGGGGTTAGTGAATGGATATGTAAATGTTTTATCATAAAAAAGAAAAATCTCCGTATTGAAATATAGCTTAAAGTGAAGCATAAACACAATTCAAAATTGTGGAATACAACCGAACTACTTTAAGAGTTGAATACCAGGTTTTTATTTCTTCTATGTACTTGCCTTTCCGAAAAATCTTCATTTGTATTAACTCTTGAAATCAAGTCCTGAAAAAAGAAGTCTGGTTGGAAGTCTCTTCTTTCGTCTGGTTCGCAAAATACTGGGACATTGTCCAATTGATGAAATAATTGTTTGTGCATGTTGTACATAAGAACAAATGTTATCTCATGTGTTTCTTCAAGCATACGCTCATATATGTTACAGTTAGCAAAATATTCTTTTTTCAGTGCTTCCAATCTTTTGATAGTTGTATCAAACTGATTACTTTCGAACTCTTTAAACACTTTAACTTCACTCTTTCGGGTGTTTTCAATATCATCGACAACTCCATGTAGAAATGTTGCATATTTTTGTATCTCGGATAATTCCTTTTCTGAGGGAACCACTACTTTCTGATTATGGGTGATTTTGATTTTTTCTAGCTTGTCTGTAATTTTCTGGTATGTAGTTTTCATTTTTATGACATTTTCCTCCACTGCTGCGCGTGTCTTTGCAGTTAGTTCAGCAATACCACAGAATGAATGGTTTTTATGGTCCGTGATCAAACATGAATTGCATATCATACGAGAACACTGTAGACAATGGAACGTAAATACCTCCCTATGTGTTTCACAAAGAATATGACAATTATAAACCAGACGGTCTACCTTATCGAGACCTGCAATTGTGTGATGTTTTATTAAAGAAAGTTTATTGTGCTTTTTTCTACAGATCTTACAAATAGCAGCTTTACATTCATAGCAAAATAAGGTTGCAGCATTTTCATCACACATATCACATTTTTTGGACGTTATTTGAGCCATACTTGTGCCTTGACGAATGTCACATTCTTCCATATTTCTTTTTCACCAATCTTTGAAATATAATACATCAAATTATGCGTTGTTAACATTTTAAACAAATAGGTTTGTAACCCCATTACCCGTTCATTCTATCACTTAAATTGCAAAAGTAGGTAAAAAATACCATTTTTTTTTCATTGTAAATGTTACATTGCGTGTTCAAGGATAAATTGGACCAGTGGGTAGTAGTAATCGAATATTTCCAAAGCAGAGCAGGACATGCTTACCTTTTTAGAACACGGTTTTCATGGAAGTTAATTATAAGTGCCCAAGTTCTGATTGTTCAGTTTTTTTTCGTGACCTGTGGCTGACTCGTGTTTTTGTTTTGTCTTTATTTTTCTGTATTCTCGTTTTTGGTATGTCTCTGGGCTTTGATTTTGTAACAACAACACCCATTGTTTCTTCTGTATTCTACTTACGTATTCCCGTAATTCTATCTTGGTTACTTGATGTCTTTGAAAGAATGTAAAGTAGTTAAAAGCTTACAATCAAAGAAGTATGGCCATTTATCCTTGAATTTTATTCCATTTTTTATGCCATTTTTAAAATATGCTCAACGGCGACGTTCCCCTTGCTCCATCCTACGGGGTGTATATAGAAATAGAAATAGAAATAGAAATATTTATTAAACCAATCATGGACCCTTACGGGTTTATTATACATATTACATATCAATTGAAATACATGAAATAATTTACAATACAATGAATATATTTTCTGGAGTCCAGTATATATCTCAACTTGAGATGATTTTAATTAGCGTAACCTTACTCTTACATCCAAACTTTTACAACAAGGTTACAGATTTCATAAATTATTAAATACTTTTAAGAAGTTTTACCGAAGATATGAACATTTGATATCTAGATATGACGTGACTCGGAAACAGCTAATTACAAAGGGCATTTCTCATCCTCAATTTTATGGAAATGTTGTTAAAAATTTCAAAAACTGATAAATAATTCAGAAAAACTGGGACGTAACTTACATTCTTTACGTAATAGTGGATATTGACGAGATATTTTGAACAAATCCGTTAAATTGGTTTTGGATTCCGTTGGCCCGAAGACTTTACATATATACTAGCCTCTAACTGATCCTGCTGATGTCTACTGAAATACATAATGACTCTTTACCAAACACTTCGGGGAGTTTTGAGTTTAATTCCCCTTGCGTAGTGCGACAGTGTTTTACCAGCAGACTACATTCCTTGAGCTAGTTGGCAGTTTAGCAGCGAGCCATCTTTTACCCACCTTTCTAAATTACGCTTTGTCATATGCTTTTCTTTTCCAAGATAGTGGTCATTGAGTTATAAGTCTATCTGTATTGGGTTTTATTCGCATGTTAATTATACTATAGGGAAAGGGGATAGAGAAAGGCGAGGTCCGGGTACCCATAAACCGGTTTACTATGAGGTATGAGCAAAGCTCATTGTTGAAGGCCTCATGGTGACTTCAAGATGAAGAAGAGCAATAAAAGCGTTGTTCCTTTGCTTGTTTTTTACCATGTAATTGTAGAGACATTGTCTCATGTGCATTTACTCCATATCCTTTTATTTACTATTAACCCTACCACTGGCTTTTGCTAGTGCCGGTACCAAGTCCGGCTATCCCGAGTTCTTATCGTTATATATGTTTGTCTTTTGTTTTCATTATTGTTTTTCTAGTGCAGTTCCCTTGCAAATTGTGGCATGTGATTGGAGTTCCCGGCCATTTTAGGTGTTTACTGTTATCCTGTTTTTGTAAACAATTCTTATCGAAAATCGTGTAAGATGGTCTCTAGTTCGTGAACTTGCTAAAACAGAATTTATTTATTTCACACTTGTAGGTTTTCTGACATATCAGCTGTCGAACATGGATGTAAATATCATTCATGTCCAATTTACCCATAATAAAACCATTTGTTGTTGAAAGTGTATAAGCATCACTTTAGTTTGGTTATAGAGACGGCAAAAACTTTCAAAATTGTCGTGATGTGTCAAATTACATTCAAGTTACATGTTAAGAGACTGAATCATTTATGTGAAAGTGTGAAAATGCATTGGAATTGATTTTGTCATGTAATACAACAGATAACCTGTAAAAACTGATTTGGAGAAGATTTAATGTATTCGCAAACAACGGCAGTAGAATACCGAAGGAACAAAGGGGTGATATTCACAAAAATCGAAGTCCAAAGACAGGGCAAAAACGAGAACACAGAAAACAATGACGTTAGACACAAAAACAATGACGCCAGACAGACACAAAGCACAGAACCAGAAAACCACAACATTCAGAACAAAGGCACTCACAGTGTGAACTCCAGTGAAACTGAGAGTGACATCAGGTGCTCCGGAAGGGTAAGCATGTCCTGCTCTGTATACAGCACCCGTCACACGGTCAGTGAGGCATATGTTTTGAAAGATCTGTTAGGTTACTGATTGGTTATTGTCATTTTCTAACCCTAAACAAAACCAATTGAGAGCCATGGTACATGTAACTTCTCTAATCCTTAAACAGTGCCAAGGTGAAATTTTGAAAAACTTTTGTAATCACTTTAGAGTCAAACTTGGACAGGGACAAATCGGTACCACAAACATCACTGACGAAGACAAAACTAAAATTTAACAAGGCAACACAAAAAATAAAGCACTGACATATGAATATGCCGAAGGAAATAAACTCTCAAGAAAGTGGCCATACCTCTTTTATGTTTTTAAACATCTTAGACTTTATGGTCTTCCAAACGTTTAGATTTTATCTGCATGTCGAAATGCGCATATGCAGAATCAAAATTCACAGTAACTTCGGTATTTATTTATTTCTAATATATCAGTGAGTATTTCCTGCATTTAATCCACATATGAGACAATAACTGATCGAATCAAAATCATAAATGGACTCTAATTCCAAATACTATACAGGTATGTCTCATATTTTCAAAAGGCTTCAATATATACAGTCCGCCAAAAGTTAAGCATGACCATACTTTTTACACGAACATCATTTTTGAAGCTGTATTGGCGTAAGAAGTTTCGGTTCAAAACACTATGAATGAAATAATTTTGATACTTAGATGTCAAAGTTCAATGATCATGCTTCACATTGTTGCCTTCTTGTGAAAGGTTATAAAATTACGCACAACCAAATTAAATGACAAAATGTCCTCCCTTTGTATAATGGAGAGTATGTATGTGGGGTTGCCAAATGAATTGTCAATGCCCATCTCCTTCATTAAGCAGTCTATGTAGTGTCTTTTACAAATAAATGTGATGATGTTTTAGGCCTTGTCAGCTTGTACAATGACATAATTGTCATGGATCAAAGACGATATTTTTGCTACCTCGGGATCATCGAATATGCTTTTTGAATTCGGGCTCATGGTTTTCTTAAGGCGCCTCATCCGAGCTACAATCAATGACTTAATGGACCTGATCCAGTCAGACAGTGTTTAAACCTTTTCCTTCTCTCTCTTACAGTACTGTGCAACGTAGCCCTTACAGAGAAAACGATCAGTCACCCGTCAATCGTTCGTCAGGGAGCAGTCAGCGGTCAGTCAGCGATCAGTAAATTAACGTGACTTGTTATTCGTCCAACCCGTCAACTGACGTGAAACATGACGGATGACGAGATCCCTATTCGTCCAACTCGCGTCCATATTCGTCCATATATCACGTGATGTCTCGGGTTAAAGATTTTGCGAAATATAGATTCGTTTCACTCAGTTTATACACGATCGGTACACCATCGCAACAGATCAATTATATTATTCATAAATAATTGCTTGTCATATTTTTTCATTTCATGGAGTTTTTTATGAAATAAAGTTCGATAGGAACTGCTGCATTTTTAAATATACATGTAATGGAATTTTAAAAAAGCTAATGTGTATAAGAAAAGTTTTGCACTGGCTGGTAAATTTGCAATGAGAAATTTTTTATCACATTTTTTCATTTTCAAGCAATTTTTAACAAAATAATGTGTAAAAGGAAAGTTTCGCATTGACCAGTGTATATGTAATGACTAAAATGAAGATTCATAAGTATTTTTTTATTACATTTTTTCAATTTCAGTGAATTTTTAACAAAATAATATGTAAAAGGAAAGTTTCGCACTGACCAGTATATATATAATGACTTAAATGAAGATTCATAAGTATTTTTTTATTACATTTTTTTCATTTTCATGGAATTTTTTACAAAATAATGTTTTAAAGGAATGTTTCGCACTGACCGATATATATATGTTATGATTACAGTCCTTGCTTCAGTAGCCGTTACTAAAAGAGCGATCATTAAGCGATCCGTCAGCCGTCAACGATCAGTCATCGATCAGTGATCGATCAGTCAACAATCCGTCAAAGTCTGACGGATAGGAAAAGCAATTCACGTATTTGACGGATACAATACGTAAATTACGTGACTGACGGATGATTGATCGGTCCTATCCGTAAATGACTGATTGATAGCCTTACGTCATCTTTCAAGTTAATACATTTTGCGAAATGATAATTTCGTTTCATCAACAAAATGAATTTAGAATTGAAATATATAAAAAAATTATTATAACACCCTAGGTATATTTAATCCGTACGTTAAGGTTAATATTATATTTACTTGATGTTTCTGTTTGTACGAGGGAACGAATGCATTAAAATTTGGAAGCACACCTGATTTGACCAATCGTCGAAAATAGACAAATTAAAAAATATATATATTAAAATAATTTATACAACTGGTTAAACGTTAATTGTTAGACAAAAACAGGAATGCAAATAAGAGCGAAACAAAAATTGAATGACAAAAAAAAAAACAAAACAAAACAAAACAAATGATTTGACGCATTCATACACGAAAGACTGGGAAATCCTTCTTTTCAAACACTAAAATGCTAAAATTTATTTAAATTGTGATTCATCAGGGAGTATACATTACATTGTAATGTATAGTCCCTGGATTCATGAAATAAAAAAAATCTTCGAAAAGAATATGATGAATAAAATTTTCAAAAATCTAAATAGTTTTGGTCATTTCTATAGAGAGCTTTTAAACTGCACTCTAAAAATTTAACACTTCAAGCCTTAATTATGTTAAAATTCATTAAAGATGTGTTTCGCAAAAGATAAAACTCCTTCGAAAGGATATAATGAATAAAATTTTCAAAAACATTTGAATTGTTTTGGTCATTTTTATAGACAGAGTTTAAACCGCACTCTAAAAATCTAACACTTCAAGCCTTAAATATGTTAATATCATTTAAATTGTGTTTCGCAAAAGATAAAACTCCTTCGAAAGGATATGATGAATAAAATTTTCAAAATATTTAAATTGTTTTGGTCATTTTTATAGACAGAGTTTAAACCGCACTCTAAAAATCTAACTTTTCAAGCCTTAAATATGTTAAAATTCATTAAAATTGTGTTTCGCAAAAGATTAACCTCTTTCAAAAGGATATGATAAATAAAATTTTCAAAACATTTAAATTGTTTTGGTTATTTTTATAGAAAGAGTTTAAACCGCACTCAAAAAATCTAACTTTTCAAGCCTTAATTATGTTAAAATTCATTAAAGATGTGTTCCGCAAAAGATAAAAGTCCTTCGAAAGGATATGATGAATAAAATTTTCAAAATATTTAAATTGTTTTGGTCATTTTTATAGACAGAGTTTAAACCACACCCTAAAAATCTAACTTTTAAAGCCTTAAATATCTTAAAATTCATTAAAATTGTGTTTCGAAGAAGATAGAACTCCTTCGAAAGGATATGATGAATAGAATTTTCAAAATATTTAAATTGTTTTGGTCATTTTATAAACAGAGTTTAAACCGCACTCTAAAAATCTAACTTTTCATGCCTTAAATATGTTAAAATTCATTAAAATTTTGTTTCGCAAAAGATAAAACTCCTTCGAAAGGATATGATGAATAAAATTTTCAAAAACATTTAAATTGTTTTGGTCATTTTTATAGACAGAGTTTAAACCGCACTCTAAAAATCTAACACTTCAAGCCTTAAATATGTTAAAATTCATTTAAATTGTGTTTCGCAAAAGATAAAACTCCTTCGAAAGGATATGATGAATAAAATTTTCAAAATATTTAAATTGTTTTGGTCATTTATATAGACAGAGTTTAAACCGCACTCTAAAAATCTAACTTTTCAAGCCTTAAATATGTTAAAATTCATTAAAATCGTGTTTCGCAAAAGATAAACCTCTTTCAAAAGGATATGATGAATAAAATTTTCAAAACATTCAAATTGTTTTGGTTATTTTTATAGACAGAGTTTAAACCACACTCTAAAAATCTAACTTTTCAAGCCTTAAATATGTTAAAATTCATTAAAGGTGTGTTTCGCAAAAGATAAAAGTTCTTCGAAAGGATATGATGAATAAAATTTTCAAAATATTTAAATTGTTTTGGGTATTTTTATAGACAGAGTTTTAACCGCAGACTATGCATCTAACTTTTCAAGCCTTAAATATGTTAAAATTCATTAAAATTGTGTTTCGCAAAAGATAAACCTCTTTCAAAAGGATATGATGAATAAAATTTTAAAAACATTTAAACTGTTTTGGTTATTTTTATAGACAGAGTTTAAACCGCACTCTAAAAATCTAACTTTTCAAGCCTTAAATATGTTAAAATTCATTAAAGGTGTGTTTCGTAAAAGATAAAAGTCCTTCGAAAGGATATGATGAATAAAATTTTCAAAATTTTTAAATTTTTTGGTCATTTTTAGAGACAGAGTTTAAACCGCAGACTATGCATCTAACTTTTCAACCCTTAAATAAGCTAAAATTTTTGAAAATTGTGATTTGCAAAATAAAAAACTCTTGCGAAAGGATTGCATGAAGTAAAATTTTCAAAAAACTGAATTGTTTTGGTCATTTTTAAAGATTGAGTTTCAACCGCACACCAAAAATCTGATCTCTCAACCTAGAAGAATGCTTACAAATTAATTAAAATTGTGCTTCGCAAAATATAAAACTCCTTCAAAAGGATATGATGAATAGAATTTTCAAAAGATTTAAATTGTTTTGGTTATTTTCATTGGCAGAGTGTAAACTGCACTCTAAAAATCTAACTTTTCAAGCCTTAAATATGTTAAAATTCATTAAAATTGTGTTT